>BROE01000019.1:6227620-6345120 GCA_036571765.1 Plecoglossus altivelis
ACTCACTCACTCACTCACTCACTCACTCACTCACTCACTCACTCACTCACACACACACACACACACACACACACACACAGTCACCACTGATTCAAAGTCACATTCTTTCAGGTTTTTGGCCTCTTCCATCTTCGTTATTATCATTCATACAGCAGCGTTGAGTCCAGTGACATGCTCCCTATAAGGTCATACAGTTGCCTGTCAGACAGCTGGGCATGACAAGGGCTCCTCTTGACTTCCTCCGCAGTGCTCAATTTTCTTTTTATAGCCTCTGTTCTGCCACGCTAGTTACTGGCACAGTGGCTCGCCCTAAATCGATGCCTAGGCCATGCATTGAATTCAGAGATTCTGTGGTCCTAAAACCCACATTTCTGAACAGCAACACGACTTTGTCATTTTCTGCACAGCGCCTTTTCTGGTTTGTACCAGAAAGGCTGTTGTGATCAACAGTTCTGTGTCTGAGCCGCATGCTGATGGCTCTGGCATAAAGTGCCTCTCTGGCTTTGATTCAGCATCTTATTTGTGGATTATCGCTTTAACAAGCAGTGTCAACACATGCTTGTTCTCTGGCATGTGACAAGAAGCAGGTGAGGCCATCCTGTCTGTTATCTGATAGAAGTCCCAGTCTATAGACCTGGGGAGAGTGCAGGACCATATGAAACGTTCATTTGCCATCCCACTGTGTGTGTTTGCACGTGTGTGTGTGTGTTTGTAGATGATAGTGTATTCCAAACGGTTAACCTCAATCTTCTGATGCGGCAGGTTGACAGGCAGATTTTGTGACACCCCATATTTGAGCAGCTGAAAGAATTCCGAAACCATCATTATTGTCTGTCACCAGCCACTTGGTTTAATTTTATCTCTCCGACAATGTATTGTGCACAGTGTTTTTTCCCCCCCTCCTTTTATTCAGTTGTAATGGCAGATAGAAAGAGGAGGGGAGATATGAACGCAGGATGCCACCCCCCTGCTTCTTTCCCATGTACCTCCGTGCTGCCTCTTCAACAATCAATAGGCAACCAACATCATTCCAGCGTCATCTCCATGGAAACGAGCGCCAGCCGCTGTCATGATTGGCCCCCTTCCTCGAAGCTGCCCTTTTGTGATAGGACGACTAAAATGTATTCTCCCCACCCCCTCCTCTCGCGAACACAAACACACACACCCACACCCACAGAGTCACACACGCATTTTCTCCTCCGCTCGCTCCTCTTCCTTCACCTCGCCGCCGCGATGTGGGAGACTGGGGATTAGACAGCCCAGCGAGCGCACTGACGTCTGAGAGCACCAGCGTTTGGAGCGGCGAACACACGCGCGCATGCACGCACGCACACACACACGGCTGGAGACCTCCATCACTCCACCTGCTTCTCAGAGACCAGGGACAGGAGGAGAGACCTGTTAGCGAAAACCAGTCTCCCTCTCTCATACAGCCTGATGTGTCTATACACGCACGCAAAATAGCTGGTTCTACCGTGTGCGGCGTCACAGAAAACTGGAGTCACGCGAGTCAGGCGGGTGTAGGAGACAGGACTGCTGATTTCCCTGCTCTCTCCTGCTCAGCTCTCTGGGTAAGCGACAATGACAGAGCCGTCACGGAGACCACAGAGCAGAGACACAGGACGAGGCTGCTCTATCCAGCCTGGCAAGTAGAGCTCTCCATCTTCACGCCCCGCCGGGCTCCAGAGACGAGGGGTCCCAATCCAGGAATCTGTTCTGGATACCCAGAAGAGGTTTGCTTTCCTGTCGTATTCGGGAAAGAGAGAGAAGGGATTTTTTTTTGGTGGCGTGTTTCTGTTTTTCAAAGACGTCACTTTGGGCCATTTGCCTGCCCCCTCCTCCTCGAAAGTTTCAAAGCCTAGCGTGCTCGTCTGTGTATTAACTGTCACCGTCACGACGCACGCTCCCCTTTATTGTGAAGGATATTTTTCGAAAGCAACAAGGACCCTGCCTGAACTATTTTTGCCGCTGTGAATTCCTCAGCGGAGGAAGCGAACTAACTCGAGACTGAAGCTGTGTGCTGTATCTGGTGTCGGGGTAAGCTTGGTAATAACATCACTGAGCTGGCTAATCTTATCGTTTTGATCTGGGGACACTTCAACTGAGCCCAGACACATTCACCCCCCCCCCTCCCTTCCTAAAGTCGGAGGAAAAAGAGGGGATTTTTTTTCCTTCTCCTTTTTGAAGTCAGCTCGTTGCGGCCGATCCGTGTAATTCGTCTTGGCGAATGAAAAGCCTGTTGTGGCCCGGCTCTGGCTGTGCTCCCCATGTGGCTCTATTGATCTCAGCAGCGCTGGCCGACTGTGACGGAGAGTGATGTATGACCTGTGCACCAGGCCGGAGCAGGCCCAGCAGCATTCTGCAGACCCAGAGATGGAGGGCCACCGAGTGCTTGATGCCCCGGGCCCCCAGCAGCCTGGGCTGGGGAGGTCAGGGGAGCTCGGGGCTAAGGACGCTGGGGACAAGGCATCCCTAGACACCACCACCATCCCTTCCCTTGCTACCCCCACATCTATGCTGGGCAAGAGACACCCCTCGCTGTATGAAAACCTCAACGGCTTAGAAGTGGAAGGTGTACAGAAGGTAGGTCTGGAGGATGCTGTTCTGAACCCGTAACCCCTAGAGCTACACAGGGGCTATACTAGGGGAGTGTAGCAGGTGTCGCATGTTTTGGCAGTCGGTGATTTCGTGTCTGAGACGAGTCTTGTGTAACTACGGTAACAGTGTGACTCAGGTTGGCAGAAGGTGTTTTATGTGGGCCAGCACTGTAGCAGCTTTGATGTGTGCGTTGGCAGTTACTATATTCAGCCAGGGTGACCTCAACCCATATTTCTCACCGCTGGAGATCCCAAATGGGACAACAGAGGATCCACTTAACGGTGTCCAATGGAAAATCAATATGAGAATCCAGAAGAATTTCCTGTAATTGGATGGTGCTCTGACGTTGAGCGGCTTACTTGTAGGAAGGAGTGATTTAATGGTGAGAAACAGACAACAATGTATGGCCACAGTACACGGAAAGCTAGGGGGGGGTTTCAGTATCCATAGAGACTCAGGAGAGATGGACCAACGTTAACCCTGATGGACAACGGTAGATTGGCAAGAGAGAGCGGGCGAGTGCCATGCCCATCCTTGGTCTCTTCAGCCTCTAGGTTGACGAGAATTTTCGACGTGTCAGTGCTGCAACCGACACGCCCCCTTCCCCGGTCCTCAGCTTGACCCCGTCGTGACCTCTCAGGACTGAGTCAGGAAGTGAGAACTGCCAGCCTCACCTCAATCTGCCCTCCTCGCATTTTGGGATGGGATGGGAACACACTCCTCATGTATATTTCAGGACGCTACATTGTTTTTCGATTATATGCTCTTCCTTTCTGGCAAGATCAGCATTACCTAATCCCCTGAACTGGCCCTCCGTTGGAAAAAGGTTCCTTCCCAGAAGACACCTGGTTTCGGGACCTTAACAGATCTGCCATCCCTCCCTAACAGACGGCCTGCTGCCTTTAAAACCAGTGTGTTCATATATCCATAGCAGAATGGCCACAGGAGCTGAGAGAGAGCGTTTAAATGATGCATTAGCAATTATCTTCCAAGCCTTTCAGCCCAGTGGGGGGGTGGGGGGGGGTGGCTCCAGTCATTGTTCTGCAGGGGGCCTGTCAGTTTAAGGAGATTGCTATTTATTTATCTGTTACGTGCAGAGATCACGTGTGCGTGTGCCCCTTTTATTTTCTCATCACCATTTCCAGCCATCTTGATTGATGTTGTGCGTGTCTGTGTGTGTTTCTGTCTAAATGAAGAGCACTGTGGGAGCCTCTGTTAGCCAGCAGTGCCATTAGTCAGGCCTGTGGTCCTACCCCCCAGATGAGGACCAGGCCTGCTGGGGGGCGGTGGAGAGGGAGGAGGGAGGAGGGAGACCCAGACCAAGACACTGGAGCTGGGGACGGAGGAGAGAGAAGAGAGCCAGTAGTCTATAGGCTTCAGGGGCAGAGGGCGGGAGGACGGGGGGGTAGTATGAAAGGGACATAGACCAGGACCCCCTCCTCTAATGGCTGTCTAAAATTCGGATGCACGTGTGAACAAGGACAGTCTTTTATTTGAGGTGATGTTGCCGCTCCTCCGCATCTCCATAAACCAGAGTGTCATTGCTCTCATTTCCTCTCTCTCTCTCTCTCTGTCTCTCTCTCTCTCTCTCTCTCTCTCTCTCTCTCTCTCTCTCTCTCTCTCTCTCTCTCTTGCTCCATATCTCTGGCTCTCTCTCTCTTTCTAGTTTGTCACTCCTATCTCGGCCATCAGCTCTGGGCCTCTTTCAGGTTCAGCTCTACAGCTGTCTGCTTTGTCATGTATTCATGAGGATCTCTCTGTTCCACTGTGCCTTGGTCATGTTTTTCAATGTCCTTTTTAATGCAGAAAGGTGTTAGTATGTGTATGAATTCTCTTCCCTACTTCACACAGAGGTCATATAAAATGCTCCTGTTTAGCATAAATTGCTTTCCTTACAGACCGAACTCTCTGGAGAACTGACTGTCTCTGCACATCATCGCCTGCAAGGTTTTAATGGCCAGCCACAATTACATTCTCTACTTGGATTTCTTGCCCATTAGGATAAGCCATCCCTTTTTGTAGCCAGCTCGACGTGGTATTTCTCTGAAGCCGTGGTGTGTTAGCTCACCACCACTGCTCCAGTGCAACATTAATAGGCAGACTGCAGCCATGCAGTCACATTTGATTTGAGGGTGATGGTTAATACCATGCTTAGATGCTTCCATAGAGGTTTTTCGTTCACAGACTTGGATGCTAATGCTAAACTAGCCGTGAAGCAGGCTGGACCATCTCTCTCCCGCAAACGAAGACGAGGTTTACTTTCACGGTGAAGATTCACAGTGTGAAACGGCCTCAGGGGGACTTTCATGGCACGCTGCTGATGGCGGTATGTTGTACTGTTACACGATGAAGCAAAGCGTCTGTTCTGAGGAGATGAGGCTGGTCTGTGCTTTACGAGGGCTTTGAAGAGGAGGCCTGCTTTATGAGGTTTGGCTGGTACATGGTGGAGCTGCTGCAGTACAGGACTGTCTGATGAAATGCCTCAGGCTGGGAGCCGAGGTGATTAAGGGTGGTGTTCCTGCCTCTGTACACCTTTGCCCACCCCTCCCTCCTTCCCTCCCTCCCTCCTTTCTTCCCTCCTTCTGTCTTTAGGTTTCCTCAGCCCTGAGCACCTCATCCAGACTCCCCCACTCTGTTGAACACATTGATTTCATTGTATTTGGAGGAAATAATCGTATCTTTCTGGATTAAGGTCACCTTTCTTTCAGCCCAAGGGGAACTTCCCCCCCCCCTCCTCCTTTTGTGTTGCTCCCCCAGTTCTGGCTCAGCCTGTTAACCTGTCTCTCCTCTGGCTGCCAGGGTACTGAAGCCCTGGCCCCATGCCATGTACCACAATGCTGTCTGCACAGTGCAGCTTTCCTCACAGCTGTGTTAGCGACAGTCTCCGTTCGTGCTGTCTGTTCGCATGTCTTGTTAACAGTGTCTGAAAAGGCTCGTCTTGGTGGTTGGTTCGTGTGCGGTGCACTGGCACCCAGAGGTGAGTTGGACAGTTGAGCCGCTAGCGGAGGGGACTGTGTGTTTAAGAACCCTCCGCAGGGTTCACGCTCCTCAGTTTTCCATTAGAGCACAATTAATCATGTTATCTGATTAGCCCTCATCTGGGCTGCGATGCTTCAATTACTGCCCAGGGAGTAACAAGGCCCTGGATTGGGTTGGCACCAATTCAGAGATCCCGCTCTATCGACCAGCACCCCTTTCACCCCCATCTTCTCCCCCACCCATCCACACACACACACACACACACACACACACACACACACACACACACTCTCACCTCCACAGTGGTTAGCACTGCATTAGTGTTCCCAGCTGGTCTGCATCTCACAGTGTTGTCCTGTGTGTGAGAGATGGCTGTGGCACCATGACCTTCCAGCTGCGACGATATGAATCCCATCTTAGGTGGGGCTCCACCCCATCACAGTTGATCTGATTGGCTAGTCTCCCTCGTATCCAAGGGCGATCCGGGGTGTTCCGGCAGCAGAGATGCAGGTTCAGGGACCAACATTCTGAACACAGACTGTAATCTCTAATGCAGTGGCAGGAGATCGCTCCGGTTTCAGCCTCATTCCACATCCCACTAAGCTGTTATCAGTGTCACACACAGGATCTTTTCTTCTCTGTCCCACTCTGAGATGGAGTGTTTTCCCCCTCTGGCCATGTAAGGGCGAGGTGAACATGGGAAGGCCTGCTCACATGTTACAGGGCCCTGGAGTGTTAGGGTGGGACAATGGATGGCGTGTTATACAGTTGATCATGTCCTGTCTGATTCAGCCTGTTCCATGTGGACGGAGACCCCCAGAAAGGGTGGTGGTGGTGGTCTGTTGTGAGTGGTGGTGGCGTTTGGTGGGGTATGCGGAGAGGGAGAGTGTGACCAGTGACTATGTGACGCCAGCCCCACAGCTCTGCTTTGACCCACTTTGGTTCTGCGGGTAATAGGTAAAGTGGAGCACCGCTCCAGAATTTCTGAGCCTCGATCGCTCTCTCACTGTCTTGCTACATCTGTCTCTCTTTTTCTCCTCTCCTCTCTTTCTTCAGTATCTATCTTGGTATCTCCTTTATAGTGGGTTTCTCTTGAAGGGGGTAAAGTCTAGCAGCAAGAACCGCACGATGAATATATTTATATATATATATATATATATATATATATATATATATACACATATATTAATATATTCATTGTGCATATATATGTATACGTACATGTGTGTACATATATGTATACATATGTGAGATCTATACATATATATCATCATATCTGATTTTTTAATCAACAAATATACGTTTAGATATCATCCTTAAGAGCCTTTATTGCTTTATTGGCTCTAGTTCATAGTAACCAATAGAACCCAGAAAGGAACAAACATGAAGGCAGGACAGATTCTTAGCATATCAAGGGAGGAGGCACTCATTATATCAGGTGCATAAACATCCTGATATCATTTGTATCCTCTCTGTAGATTTAGCTAGAAAAGAGCCATCGTATTACTTCCGTTTTTTTCACATGCTGTTGGCAAATGCGGCGCTGAAACACACCATGTTTTGCTGTGATTTGAAGAGCTGGGATTTGATTCATGTAGTTGATCCAAACCCTCCAAGCTCATGTCCCACAGTGCTTTCTTCTTCTTCTGATTCAGTGCACAGCTTGATTGGGGTCTGAGCTTTTCGTTCCTATCAGACACCTGTGAACAGGATGGTGAGAAGCCTGGCTGGCATTTTTATATTTGCAACCTGCTGAAGGCAGATCAGAAAACAACAAACTCTGCCAAGTCTCACTTAAATAGAAATGAAAAGGCCGATTGTTCGCAGTAGAAAGGACTTCCTCTGCGAATCCACGGTTTCCAAGTGTGCAGTCAATTAACATGGCATTGGTCTCACAGCCAAAAGGTGAAGTCCTATTTGCGGAGGTGGCTGTTTTCCCCATGGCCCTCGTGGGAACAGGGTGCAGCTGATCACCATCTCCTTTGTACGCTGCCCGCATCATCAGAGATCCAGAGAGGAGCATGGCTGCTTGCTCTGAAGCCTTCAGTTCAGAGTGGAGCTGAACAGACAGGCTGAGGAGATGTAGACGCAGCCTTGAGCTGGGTCACTGCTCTCTTGGAATCTTTTACTGAGGGGTCAACCCCTCTGTCAACACCTGTCCTTGTTTAATATAGCCTCCATCCTAGAGCCAGGCCTCCATCCTACAGCCAGGCCTCCACCCTACAGCCAGGCCTCCACCCTACAGCCAGGCCTCCACCCTACCGCCAGGCCTCCATCCTAGAGCCAGGCCTCCACCCAGGCCTCCATCCTAGAGCCAGACCTCCATCCTAGAGCCAGACCTCCATCCTAGAGCCAGTATTCCATCCCAGAGCCAGGCCTCCACCCTACAGCCAGGCCTCCACCCTACAGCCAGGCCTCCACCCTACAGCCAGGCCCCTCTGCTGGTAGGGTTGTCAGGGAGAAGGCTGTCTGAGGAAGGTGCTGGGATGGTGGAGGGGCTGAGTGTGTCTCCGTGATGAAGTGTGTGACCTTTTATTTTAGTCACTTTTATCATGTATTTCCCTGAGGGACAATGACCTGACATGACCCCGCCCCCTCCCCTCCCCCGGTCCCTTGACCTATCAAACCCACCGAACTGCTGAAATTAGGAAAGTCACTGCTGCACAGTGACAATCAGCAGGCTGCAACAGAACTGCCTGCCTTTCGGTTTTCCAGGTGTCATAAATCCTTGAGGCGTGCATGCTGGTGGCCGTTTGGCTGTTCATTATTAATGAGTTACAGAAGCCTTTGTCTGCTTGGCCTTGTACTTTTAGTAGTAACCAATGCATCCGATATATGCAACAGCACCAAGTTATTTTGTGTGTGTGCATGTGTGCGTGTGCATCTGTGCGTGTGTGTTTAAGCCCCAGTAGTCAGTATATCTCTTTTAAAGCCATTGCAGGCCTCTGTGGTAAATAATTGATCACAGTGTTTGTCTCATCTCCGGCTTGTTTGGTCTAAACCCCCCCTCCACCACCATCACCACATCACAGCCCAAACATCCCAGAGAGCTTCTGTCTGGCAGGCAGCCCCACCCCCCACCCCCCCACCCCCCGGACCTCCCCTGCACCTCCCAGTGCCCTAATGGTTCTCCTCTGTCTGCAGCCACAACAAACCTGCCCACTGTGGGTGTCAGAAGGTAAGTGGAGGCGGGATCCTCTGGCTCGTCTGTCACCAGCTCCATCCACTTCTCAGCCCTTTTAGCACCCTCCGGCTGTGTTGTTGTGTTGGGTTCAGCCTTGCAGGAGTGGACGGCAGCCCTCCACAGACTGGCTGTTCAGCCTTGCAGGAGTGGACGACAGCCCTCCACAGACTGGCTGTTCAGCCTTGCAGGAGTGGACGACAGCCCTCCACAGACTGGTTGGCAGCCGAGGGTTCACGCTTGCTTAATGGGGACTGACCCGATTTTAAGCCTCACTGCAATACTGCAGGATCCATACGTTGGTTCCATTTATTCTGCTGAACCGTTTGTGGAACCTTTTCACATATGCGACCTGAGGAGTATTTAATCCAATTACTGCTGGCCAACCACTAGCCTGGCTCCTCCTCTAGCCCAGCCCTGCCTCTTCAGGGGGAGGAGGGGGTCTTTGCACAGGGAACAGCTGCACAGGGAACAGCTATAGAAATATGTCCCCTCCCCTCCCACCCCTGACTGTCTGCCTCTCTCAGCTCAACAGGAGCAGGAGCGTTTTGTAAATGTCACCGGCATGACAGAGACCATGCTGCAGGTGATTGTTCCCACCATGCTTGCCTCCACTCTAAGCACCCCCCCCTGCCCTCCTGTTGCCCCACCCCTCTTCCTCCCCTCCCTTTTTTTTGCCCTCCGGGTTTCTATATCCGCTGTCCTTTTTAAGCTCCTTAACCTTGAGCCTCTCCCAGAAAGCGCCCTCAGAGTACCTGGTCATGTGCGGCAGTCAGCCTGCCTCTGCCATCTTCTCGCCTCCTGCTTTTCCTAGCAAATCACCTCTTGTTCTTGAATTATGAGACAGAAGGGAATTTCCTAAATCAATGGAGGCTGTAGGTGTGTTACTCCTCTCTCTGTGTGTGTGTGTGTCTCTCTATCTCTCTCTCTCTGTGCCTCCCTCTCTCTGTGTGTGTGTGTGTGTGTCTCTCTCTCTTGTGCCCTCCCCCTCTTCCCTCTCCTTCCTCCACCCCCTCACACTGGAGTGCTTGCCTCATTACAGGCTTGTTTAACCCCTCCTCACGTCATATGGGGAGGGTGAGGGAGTCCCCTCTCAAGTTAGCATGCAGGGGCTGCCCTCCAGACGTTCCCCTCTCCTATTGTCCTACGAGGCCGTCTGCCCTCTCTGACATTAAAGTGACATTTTGGACCTACCCTCTCGATGCCCCCCCCTTCCCCTGGTGAACACTATGATTACTGCTAATCCCGCCAACACAGTATGAGCCTGAGGGGAGGGGAGGGGGGGGGGTTATACCGAAGAGCACCTCTCAGAGGTGCAATTACTGCATGTGACCTCCAGCTGTAAACACTGGGATTACTCTGAAGAGTTTTGATGATGGCCTATTGTTGATAAGGTGTGGTGCTGCTATGTTGCAATCAGTGGCAAGGTCCCTATGTTTTAGCCCCTGGAGTGGCTTTGTCTCAGTCGCTTTTGTCCCATGAAACAGCTGTGGGATCTCAACAGTTTGTGGGTTTTAATGAAAGAAAAAAAAATCTCTCCAGGAGTTGACTTTCCTGTGTCCTCCACCGTGTCCTCTAAGGATGAAGTCTGTGTGTGTGTGTGTGTGTGTGTGTGTCTGTGTGTGTGTGTGTTAGATTGATGGTGGTGTCTGCTCTTCCCCACCCATGTCTGGACATGCTTAAGGGAGCAGCTTCCGCCTGCTTCCTCCAGACAGTGTCATGTCCTCCTCCTGCAGTGATGCCTCAGGAGGGTTTACCTGGATGCTGCTCGTGTGTTGACTGGTCCTCTGTTGACTGGTCCTCTGTTGACTGGTCCTCTGTTGACTGCTCTGTCTGTGCCCTTCTGCATCAAAGGCAAGGAGAGGACCGCTTTCTGCTTTAGACAGCAGAAGAACCCGGTCCCTGGTGTGTGTGTGTTCATGGTGTCCATGGTGTCTGTGTGTGTGTCCATGGTGTCTGTGTGTGTGTCTGATGTATGTGTGTGTCTGATGTGTGTGTGTGTGTCTCTGGTGTATGTGTGTGTGTGTCTCTGATGTATGTGTGTGTGTGTGTGTGTGTCTGTCTGATGTATGTGTGTAAGGGGGGTTCTATAGAGGTGCTGACAGTGACAAAGTGAAGTGGAAGGGCCCTGGTGGCCTAGCTCAGGTTATTCCAGCACGCTCATTCTGAAGCTGGGAATTCATTCACCTGATGTGGAAGAGGTTCAACTGTGTCTGGAAGTGACATGGTCATGGGTGAGCAGTGCAGTCAGTTAACATGTTAACATTTATGATGAAGGAAACGTACGTTTGTAGAAATCATTCGATTTTTTTTTTCAGTGCAGTTGACGGATTTCCAATATTTCCAACCACTTGTATGTAGTCTTAGATGCACATTCTGTGTGTGTTTGTGGCCCTGATGACAGATCAATCCTATTCCTGTATTCATTGAATGGCTCTGTGGTTCACACTCTGTAAGCCAGGCAGCATTTTGCTGGCGCTGTAGCTTGTTGTGTCTGACAGCATGTTAAAAGGGGGTGGAGAGGCTGATGTGCATATGCAATTCTCTTTGACAAGATTAAGGGCTCATATCCTTTTGAAGCAGTTCGGTTAAGGCAGTGGCGGAAGGGGGGGAGGCGGTGGAGGGGGGATCACTGTACCTCTGTCTGCCCGTTCCCTCCTCGCCATTTTGTGGCGACTCTGCACTAAGTGGTATAATTTGGTGACCCATAAGGTTCCCTTGCGTTTTTTGTTTGGTTTTGACTTTTGAAAGGGTAGACGTGCTCTGCATGTCTGACATCTCATTATCCCTCCCGCCCTCCCCCAAGGTGGAGGGATGCTCCTTGTGTTTCTGTGTGAGCTGGTGGGCTGAGACATGACGAGCAGAGTGCTGCAGCTCCGTGCTCATCCAGACTGAGTCTTAATCACCGAGCTGGAAGGCCAGCAACCTCTGTGGGTTTCGCAGAGGGCAAATTTGTTTGATTGGAAAAGCTGCCACGCACCATTTAGCACCTGTCACCAAACCAGACGTTAGGTGGAACATGTTAACCGTGAGAGGAGCGCGGGTCACCTTGGAGACAGAGCGCTTGTTATCTTCGCTGAACATGGTTGATTTTTCACTTGGTTTGTTGGGAGTCAAGGTTCAAACCGGGTGGGGTTTTTATCAGACGCACTGTTCTTTTTGTAAACAATGCGTCTCTTCAGTAGTCTAGCTCAGCCATCTCCAATCAGACCTGCTCTGAGGCAGGCTCCATCCTCCTAGCTTCAGGCCCGCACTTAGTAGTGGATCCTTTCAGGTCTGAATGGTACAAGGGTACCCAGGTGTCCCCCTGCCACCTCGGGGCACAGCGTTTCAGACATATCGCCAGCATATGGAGAGAAGGGCAGGGGGCGGTGTTGGGGAGGCCTTATCCAGATTGTCCATTTTAGCATTTGGGCATGTGCCTCAGGGCAGGTTCATCCAGAGGGAGAGCGTGTGTGGAGGCGGCACGTGTTGGAGTGCTGGGGTGGGGGAGGGGGGCCTCTTTGTTCTCCAGCGCCGAGTGTGAGACCCCCCTAATCTGTCTTCGCTGGGTGTCCGGCGGCGATGGCTCTGTGACAAATGCATGATGGGATTGGAGAGGACACTTTAGGGGACTGCTTCATGACTAATAGATGTGTGAAGAGAGCTGATGTTATTAACAGCCCCAGAGCCACATTTTCACCTTGTTGTAGAGTTTTATTGGTATTTTCTCTTTCATTTGGGCACCGTTGCCATTTAGATACTTGTAGATTCCATTACTAAGGAACAGGTAATGTCTAGTATATGTATTGCAGTTAACGGCTTGTCAAAACTGGAGGCATTTATGTTGCTTTGTACGCATGTATCAATAGACTTAATTCAGTAGGCTTTTCGACACCAGCCTGGAGGGGCTAGCTTGTCTGGGCAGAGAGGCTGGTGCTGGGGTAGCCTGTCTGGGCAGAGAGGCTGGTGCTGGGGTAGCCTGTCTGGGCAGAGAGGCTGGTGCTGGGGTAGCCTGTCTGGGTAGAGAGGCTGGTTCTGGGCTGGCCTGTCTGGGCAGAGAGGCTGGTGGTTGAGGGAGGGTAGGAAGAGGCTCCACCACTACACAGCAAGATTTGATACCCCTGGGGTGGCGTCCTGTGTCTGCCTTCTAAAGAGAAAACTCTAATAGATTTGTAGGAAGAGAGACTAGATGCCCCATAAAACAGCAGTAGTGCAGGAACTGTAGCTATCATCAGCACTTACTCTGTGAAATAAGAGGCCCTGTTTAATTGGAAAAGGATCAGTCCTTGCTCTGGCTTTGATCTTCCTTCTACACATCAGGCTGGACGTTTGACTTCCAATACAATTAGATGAGCCTTCTGGCAGAAACTCAATTACGTTTTCAACAGAAGTATAAAAGAATGATAAAATGGGAGAGGGGGGGGGGGATAAAAAAGCGTATTGATTAAATCTAAGTTTGAATTTGATGGCTGTCATGTTTGATTCTGTGGTGTGTCACAAGGAGACTCCCAGTGTAGCGTCGGTGATCTAGGTCACCAGAAGTGGTGGACAATGGCTCCCATCCCAGGAAGCAGAGGACGCATTGCGTCATGCTTCCCTGCAGCAGGTTTCATGTGCCGGACCATCAAAGGTTTGGGCGATTTCCCAGCATTCATCACTCCCTGATCACCATGAACAAAGATGAGACAGAAATCCACTCTGGGTCCTCGTCAGCTTGTGAACCAGCCTTCAGACTTCAAAAGAGAGACTCTTTCTGAACTCCTTCACGTGTCTTCTAAGATGATACTGGCAGCAGAAGGCGGGGATATCAGTGTCTTTTATATCTGAGTTCTTTAGCTATTTTGGTTCTTTTTGGAGCTGTCAAACGAACAAAAATAATTGGATTTGATTTATTTGGGATTATTTTAAAGTGTGCTTTCCCTTCGTCATTGTTTCCATTTGAAGTACATTTTCAGCTGAGAGCGCTCCAACTGCACCCTAATCTTTCACACCCAAGAACATCTCTGGTTTGGATTGGCTGAACAGACACATGTGACTTTCTACTGAGCTAAAAGGGACTCTGAGAACAATGAATGTCGACGTCCAAAATTCAATTTTACCCATGGTTTCCTTTTTGTCACACATGTTTGTCCCTCAATGCGCGATCCAGAGCAGCCTAACCTCAGGCTATTGAAGCCTAACATGATTGAAATGCAGTTTCTCCTCTGTGACTCAGAGCAGCTTTCCCTATCAAGGCATTTGTCTGGATCGACCATCTAACCACCAGTGTTAATTCCTCACTAAGGACCCCACACACACTAGATTCTCGGTGTAAAAATGCAGTCGTCTCCCAAGCGAGAGACGTTGGGACACCGAGTTAATTATGGGAATCCTTGTGGGGGAAACCTTGCAGAGGGAACCCTGCCATAGAAACAAGGTTGTTTTGTCATGCAGAACCTCCAATAGAGAGGGGAGGGGGGGGGGGGTTTGTAAAAAGTGTTCCTTAAACATGTCATTGTTCTCTCTGTCTAGCGACTGGAGAATTTAATAGACTATTCCCCTTTGGCTCTGGCCATTTCACTGATCCTCTTAAATGAAAATCAGTTCAATAATATTTCAGATGAGAGGAACTGGATCAAACTGCTTTCGCAGCAGAATAATGGTCTCCATTGTGTTGGTTGAGTATAGGGTCTCACCATGCACATTACTGCAGTGAATATTTGCTCATTTAACTCTTACACCCCCCTTATGCCCACTGACTTATCTACAGCTAACACACCATGCCCATGTGGCTGTCAATCAAACGCTAACCACAAATTACAGTCGTTAATCAAAAGCTGTCCATTAAAACCCAACACTACCCTCCCATGTCCTGCCAGCCAGCTCCTCCAATAGACCCCCTTCACCTCCGACAGCTGGGGGCTTTTAAACGGATTGTCTTCCAATTTAAATGGAGCTGAAATATCACTTCATTACATATTTTTACCTCCACCTCAGGATTCGGTGCTAGCCTGCAATCCTCCGAGCGTTCTTATCGAAAGAGTTCTGGCTCAGATTAATACTTGTTGGAATGAAAACCTGCAACGTGTTACTGTAAATGAAAAACTGGAGAATCCCCTCGGTGTGGATTGTTCGTCTCCCCTCTGTGAGATGCTCGAATCAATCAAGTAGCTCTCTCTCTCTTTCTCTCTCCGGAGACTGAAGTGTGAAGCCTGACAGTTAACAGCTTCATTACCAGAACCTTCGCAGGGTCTGGCGGGTTCGGATCGACGCCACGCTTCGACGCCCCGCATCAAAACAGAAAATCCCAATGTTGTGACAGTGTTTGGACACCGCAGCCTAGCATGTAAACAGTCAGTTAATGAGCCGCACGGCTGGTCTGGAGAGAGCAGACTTGCTTGGTTCCCTCGGCTCCTCCGGACTATAAGAAGGGTTTAACCAGGGAGCAGTTGACACCACCTCATTAGAAAATCACTGATTGAATATTTTGTGGGCGAGAGAGACACACACAGGGAGGCATTGATTGTAGCCATCTTAACGCTTCACTGGTGTCACGACTCCCTGTGGTGCCCGGTTTAATGGAATGCAATTATTTCTAGTCTGTGTTGAATATTGTTGTTGCCCCCCTCTCCCCGACACACACTTAAACAGAGGGGGAGGGGCCTTCTTTTGCCTGTGTGATGTGGGGTGGATGTGAGTGAGTGAGGGGGTGGGGGGGGGGGATCTCAGCCCGGTTGCCAACAGCAGACAAGGCTTGGATTAATTAGCCGATGTATTGAGATGCAGCTGACTTGGCCCGACTCGCTGCGTTTGACACACGCGCACCACCGAGAGAAGCTCTGGACGCATGCCTCGGTCTGCTGACTGCTAAGGCCGCTTTAACCAGACAAATCTGGGGCTTTTGTTTACGCTGCCTACCACCCGTACTATTCACTTCATGTCCTCTGTCTCTCCAGATGTGCCCGTAATGCCATGTGATGGTGAGAGGATGTTGTTGCATGTTAAACACCCCCGTTCTATTGTGCTGATGAGAATAGCAGACACCATTCCCCCCCCCCCACCTTAACAAAAGCAATCTACAGCTCCGGGGGGATTGTTGTCAAGTTACCAGTTGGGTTGGGATGTTCTGGGTGTTGTGTTGCTCTGATCACCTGCTACCCAGAAACACCACCGAGGTACCTGGACAGCTAATACAAATCACTACCTATCTATCTGAAATACACCCTCCACTTACCGCGCGTCCCCAGCTAATATAAATGACATGACATCTCCCCGGCAAGGAATGACACATCGTCTGCCTTTCTGATTGGCCAGGGAGCTTTAGTGATGGTCTTAAGTCCCAGAGATAAATCTCCGTCACTCTGGGAGAAGGAAGCTGTCAAAGCTTTGCGCCATTAAATTGATGACACGGTACAGTTATCTTTTCATCGAACAAAAGCTGCATGTTTTGTCTTTACAACCCGTAGAACAAAGGGCTGCCTTGTAGCTGGTTCTGGTGTGCAGTCATCTCCACTCAGATAGCTGTGTCCCTGCTGGCCCAGGGGAGCCAGAGGAGCCCAGTGCTGGGTTCGTGTTGGTGTGTTTCTACAGGACCAGATGTGGCCTGGTCTCCCGGTGGGATTCCTACAGCTCCTCTGGCTTTTCTAGAAAGCGCTGACGCTTCTGTCTTAGACACAGACGTTGGAGAATCCAGTTCACATTATACAGCCTGTGGATCCCAGAGGATAGATGATCTAGATCAGGGGTCTATGCATATGTACAAGCAGGTTATCCAGCCAGCATATCTCTTTAGGATTTCTCTATTCGTTTTTTTTTCTTCTCCCTCTCTCCCTCTGCTTGCATGTCATCATTGTTCTTAGCCATATAAGGCTGCGGGAGCTTTTGACATCATTCCGTTTAGCTGACTTGGCGTTCTGCGCCAGATGCAATCCTCCTGGGGTTGTAAACGTTTCTTAAGGCTTGTGTGTATTTATATTCCTGCAGGAAGGGCACATGACCTCGTTTTACTTCACAATACGGGCCGTTTCACCACCCCAGTACTTCCCCCTGCAGTCATTTCCTATGTAGGCTGCAGCCTTTTGTTTGAGAACTTGCACTGTATCTAGTAGCCTTTTGTTCGAGCACCTGTGCAGGTCCATTAGCCAAGGAAAGCACAGCTCTATATGTCACCTCTCATTTAGGATGGAATGCATCCTCGCGATGGCTCTCTCCTCTTAGCCAAATAGCCAAGTAATTGGAGCATGTCCTCGAATGGAACATTGATTTTTGGGTATTTTGGCGAACACACCTGCAGCAACAGTCAGTGGAGGGACGCTCCCGTTTTCGCGTGTCGCTCTCGAACGCTCACCGTCTTTCCCCGTGTCTCAGTCTGTGGCCTCTCTCTGTCTCTTTCTCTCCCTGTCTCTCTGTCTCTCTCTCTTTCTCTGTCTCTCTCTCTCTCTTTGTGCTCTGCAGCAGCCTGCCAGAAAGACTTGATGAAGGAGAGGAGGAAGTCCCTGGAGAAATGGCAGCTCGCTGCAGAGCTGCCCTCCTGGCTGCATGCAAAGCATGTCAAACAGTCTGGGTACAGCGACGCTGCATTGTTACAAAGCTCCCATCCTTTGCCAGCGCTGGTGGCAATAGAGTACAGTAAGCATCATGTGATAGCATTGCCACAACCATATGATGCAAAGATACGTCGACTTTATACGTTTTGCTCAATGATATTCCGACTGAGCCACGCTGGACTGCCTCATGATTAGGCTGTCTTCATGAGGTCTCAGTAATGAGCAAACTCCTTGTTTTAATGTCTCTGGGCGTTCTGCTATGTATGACCTCACCTTCTGGTGGGTCTGTGGATGAACAGGTGCTACGCACAGACCTTGGAGTGCGTGTGCGTGTGTGCGTGAGAGAGAGAGGTAGTGACAGGGTCACCTGAGAAGGCCAGAGAGGGGGGGGGGGTCTAGTTCCCTTAGAGAGGGAAAGAGCTCCAGACAGAAAGGAACAGTAAGCTTGTTGTCAGCGATGCCCTGCTTCTACCCCTCCTCTCTTTACCTGACGACTGGGAGAAAGCGAACGCAGGGACCGCCTGAAACACGCCATCACCAACCCACCCTCCAGGATGACCTACATCCCATGGATATTTCTCACCGCACCATTCAGCCCAAGGCTGTGTTCCTTAGCGTTCCAGTCATCCTATCTAGTCTGTTTACCATAGCTGTATCCAGGTATAGTGAGACGCTAAGGGGTTAGGAGGGCTGTGGGTGGATTCAGGATTGAGGAAGGCTGGTATAGTTTCCCCTATCAGTTCATTTGGAAAACATCGGTCCAGACACAAATCGAGTTAAGATGGGCTCTCAATGGTTTTATTAGCAATGCCTACCTTGAATCTTTCATGAAATTCATTGAATAATACATCCAGCTGCGTCTTATTCATTTACCAGCCTGTTGTTGATACTGTACCTCTGGTTATGCTTTTTTTTATGTAAAAAAAAAAAAATTCGGTTGATGGCGGATCCAATCGCTCGCATGTCCACTGTAGACCCAGTTACCATGGTAACCAAGGCCGGGGCCCTTGTGATGCCAGCGTGTGTTTTGAACGCGGCCAGAACAACCTTGGGTTATCTAGGCATGCCTGGCCTTAGGCTAGCCAGCACCCCAACGCTCTCTGGCTCACTAGTGGGACTACCGTGGTGCTGGCTGTGGGAGGATGGAACCACAGACTGAATACTAACACATGACTGGGCCTGAGCTTGAGCCACAGCCCTGGAACTTTGTACGTGAGGGCGGTTGCCATGACGCTGGCCAGTCTGCCAGGGAGAACGCAGACACCAACCTCCAGCTACTAGAAAACATCCCAGGGAACAATTAGAGGATATGGATCCACTCCAAGATCATTAGAATCAGAATACAGACCGGCAGAGGGAGGCTGACCTCATCATGGGATGGCTACTTCTGACTTGATCGATCGGGTCTTAGTGTAGTTCTCCTTAGTGTAGTTTTCCTGAGTGCACTGCAGTTCCAGTGGCAGTGTTCACCGGTGACCAGACAGCAAGGACAGGCTTCCCCTCTGAGCTGTGGCTCTGTCTTGAGGAGGTGCTTTGCTGAGGAAAGCATTCAGTGGGGTTCATGGAAGCCTTGTGCGCTGCTGTGTACCTCTTATCAGTGGCTGTGTTAGCAGCGAAGGGCTGTGTACTGTCGCACACAGTAGGTTAACATCCCTATTGAAAAACATTTTCTAAACCTGATAGCGGTGTCCTTTATTCTGGGTTCTTAAATTACTCTCTTTAACAAGGTAATCTCTGCAACTACACATTTTCCTTGATGGATTTGACAAGTTGTATCTTTTTTTACACTTTTGCAATGTTGTGCAATTAGAATTAACTATAATTTTAATGGGAAAACATTTTGTGGCATCTCCTATTATTATACTGTATGCTCAAATGAACTGTCGCTTTAGAGTCGTTCACTCCAAGACATGCTTCAGAAAAGCACAAAATAGGCATAGATATCCTCCTCCCTCTCACCTTCGTGGGGCTCATTTACTGGCTGAGCAGATTCGGGATTCAACAAGCAGTGAGGCAGAGCAGCAGACTGCCTGTGCTCCTGTAGCCTGTGTAGCCATCCATCATCTCCAGCAGCATGGCCGTCACCACCCCACCCCCCCCCCCCGCCCCCCCCCGGAGGTGCTGCATCACTGTCAGCTACGCGGCTCAAAACCTTCCCCACTGCCTGATACAGCTCAGCTTCTGGTCCCAGGGTGTCTTAGATAGGCCTGCCCAGCTCTGCTCCTGGTCCCAGGGTGTCTTAGATAGGCCTGCCCAGCTCTGCTCCTGGTCAGAGGGTGTCTTAGATAGGCCTGCCCAGCTCTGCTCCTGGTCCCAGGGTGTCTCAGATAGGCCTGTCCAGCTCAGTTCCTGGTCCCACCCAGGGTGTCTTAGATAGGCCTGCCCAGCTCTGCTCCAGGTCCTGGGGGGTCCTGTTGATGTTGTTGCTGTGTGTGTAACACGTGGTTGTCGATCATCCCCACTGACGATCACACCGGGCCAAATGCTAGCTCCGCTAGCATCTGTGTTTTCACCCGGTGGCATCTGGACATTCTGGCAACAGGGAAGAGGATCCAGGCCCACCGAGAGAGGAGGCTGATGTCTGGGATGACAAGGGAGACCCTTGGAGAAGGAACACAGACTCCCCAGCCCCAGCCTGGCCAGTCAACAGACGCTCATTAGTGTGGACTCAGACTACAGGTAGCGTTTATACGTCCCCAGGGGCCGGCTCCAGACGTCCCGTCCTTAGCCGTAACCGTGGCAACAGGACCATTTGGTGGTTTCCGTGGCATCCCCGTATGGTTGTTGACGATGTTTCCTCCCTTCCCCCCCACCCCCCCATGGTTGGCGGATCGATCCCTGTGGTATTAATTTTGTGTCATATGATCAGGCTGGGACCGCTGGTGATGTTCCGCTGATCGAGTTTCAGGACGGTGGTTGACAGGTACTTTATTGGGATGGAGGAGAGAGTGTTCGGAGGCTACACTGGTTGGCATACATGCAGGCTGTACTGGTGTCTAGCTTATCACATGAGAAAACCATCCATCTTCATAGTAGACTGTGGTAAGACGTCTGGTTTCACATCAAACACACACACACACACACACACACACACACACACTCTCTCTCCCGTTCTCTCTCTCTCTCCCCCTGTGTCTCTTTCCTTCTCACTCACACACATTACACAGCCCTCGCTTTGTGATCCTTCCGTCTTCCTCCTTCCTTTCTTCTCTTTGTTGTGTCCAGTAACTAGTGTTGTGTTTTCCTGCCTCCTGTCTGGCTGACCTCAGGTGCCCGGCAGAGCCAATTTCTCAGAAACAGCGTGGGGCAGCAGCGTCCTGGCGCATGTCCCAACCGGAACGCACAGCGCTAACTCTTATGTTATTACACCATCCCCTGCACGGTGTGTGTGTGTGTGTGTGTGTGTGTTGGATGAGGTGGTTTGCCTAGGGGCTACAGACACCAAGGACAAACCCTGTCCTCACTTCCAGCTTTTTCTCGGTGTGTCCTGACTGTCCATCTGCTCACCCTGCTCCAGAGCCTCTCCTCTGCCCAGGTCCTTGGCCTTCCCCCCCCCCCACACCATCTCCTTCTCCTGCTACACTACCCCTCCTTCCACACCTCCCCTCCTCCACCGCTCCCCTCAGGGTTCAGCTCCAGACACACCAGGGTGATGTCATCTCCCTCTGGGGAGATAGAGGGAAGCTTTCCTTCCCCTGTCCCCTCCTGACAGACACCAAGGGCCCCCCTGGATCTGTGGGCACTACCATGGTCCTCTCCAGTATGTGTGTCTGTGTGCTTGTGTGTACACACATGAGAATATGAACGGTAGCCCTCTGACACTCCCCAGCTGGGCCTTCAGATTAAAGTAAGGAGTGAATTCTGGTTGCAGCTGGTGACTGAGGGAGAAACCCAGCAGGTAAATCCATCAAAGTCCAGAGTAAATAATAAGAATGTTGATATCAGAGCTGCTGCTCCAGTCTAGACGAGGTGGGGGGTGGTGGGAATGGGTGGGGGGGGGGGCGGTCCTGCACTCATGGTTTCTGCAAGCTTAGGCTCTGCAGATTGTGTTCTCCGTTCTGTCTCCCTCTCATCTCCTTTCCTTTCCCTCTCCTTCTTTACTTCTTCCGGACTTCCTCTCTGTTTCTGTCTCTCTGTCTGTAGCGATGTCTCTCCTTCCTCCTTGTTGATGTGATGGCAGCCCCCAGAGTTCTCCTGCCTGCTGTGCAGTGAGGCACCTGGAGGATAATAGGAGTTCAGTCTAGCGGTTGGCTGATGGTGCTGTTCTAATGAGAAGCCCACTCAGAGAGCTGTCATCTGTCTCCACGCGTTAGAGCTGAGCTGGAAAGCATTGTCCAAACAGCCGTGTCTGACAGCTGGCGAGACAGACAGGCTTTCTATTGACCGGGCCAGACTGTACTATCCCCTGGAGTTCCAAGGCTGCTGAATACTAATGAACTAGTCATTCTAAGCTAATGTTCTCTATAAGCGTTATTACTGTGGACGACATGGGACTCATGGGAATGTAATGCAGTTTTATCCCCAATTTACTACGAAAGAGATGAGCTGGGAGGCGTTTGGTTTGACTGACTGTTGGTCCGATGTTTGTGTTGCAGAACGGCACAGACTACGGCTTCCTGGCGCGCCAGAACTCGGAGCTGCTGCGGGCTCTGGACGAGCTGGACAAGACCTGCTCCACCCTGAGGGAGGAGAACAGCCTGCTGGTAAGACCTCAACCGAACCCCACCAGGCTCCACCAAGGAGTGGGGGCTCGACGCAGGGCCGCACCGGTAGACGAATCTGACGAGCCCATCTGTTGTGCTCGTCCTTTTGACTCTTCTTCTTCTTCAACCTGGGTGTCGGTATTAGTTTGGTCCCAGTCGTGCCCGGGGCTTGTGGGGCTTGAGTTAGACTCTGTCAGGTGTTGACATGTGCTCCTGTGTGCAGAGGAAGAGCAGCGCCCCGGAGACAGAGGAGAAGGTCCGTCGGCTGAGGAGGAAGAACACGGAGCTGGCCGTCATCGCTAAGAGGCTGGAGGAGAGGGCGCGCAAGCTGCAAGAGGCCAACCTCAAAGTGGTACGCTGTAGAGGCCTGTGTCAGAGGCCTGTGTCAGAGGCCTGTGTCAGAGGCCTGTGTCAGAGGCCTGTGTCAGAGGCCTGTGTCAGAGGCCTGTGTCAGAGGGCTGTGTCAGAGGGCTGTGTCAGAGGGCTGTGTCAGAGGGCTGTGTCAGAGGGCTGTGTCAGAGGGCTGGGTCAGAGGGCTGGGTCAGAGGGCTGGGTCAGAGGGCTGGGTCAGATGGCTGGGTCAGAGCCCTGTGTCGGAGCCCTGTGTCGGAGCCCTGTGTCGGAGCCCTGTGTCGGAGCCCTGTGTCAGAGTTTGTCTAGTAGACTGGACCCACATGTGCCCGTAGGCTCTCCCAGACCCCAGACAGGCCCCTTCTGCAAAAACAAGTCGTTTTCCTGTTTCCACAGTCCACATCCCCAAATGATGTGACTCATGACTCATTATCAAGCACCAGCATCCATATTGAATCCCAGTAATGTGTAGTAATGAACTGAACAGACCGGTCCAGGCAGTGATGAATGAGAGTCATTGTTTGGAAATGCAGGTTCCCTCCTAAACAGTAGATTGGGTCATTATGGATGGTTATGGCCGTGCAAATTACATTTTCCTCTTGGCATGTTTTGTCTGCAAATGCCATTAGGTGACAGTGGATGTAATGCCATGATTATTCCTGGCTTTGAGGAGAAGTTTTAAATAGTGCGAAATCAGTCCTGTGTGATAAGCTGTATAACTTCCAGTTTTTATTGTAAAAACTGTTTTAAAAACCATTAGTTTCCTCGTACTTCTTTTACCACTGAGCCTGGATACTGACTGGATAGAGTTGTCAAGGAAATGAGAGACCAGGGGAGAATCCTGCCCCCTCCCCTCACCCTCCCACTCCCACTCCCCCTCTCCCTCCTCCCCCCCTCAGCTAAAGAGCCACATTAGTCCAGAGTACCACCTGCACAGCCACCTGTCTCTGGCCAGACCACCAGGGCCATTGGATCATCCTGTATACTAGTGCACCTGTTCAACACCCTGAGAGAGAGACAGGTAGGTAGGCAGGCAGACAGGCAGGCAGAGAGAGAGAGACAGACAGGCAGGCAGGCAGAGAGAGAGAGAGAGAGAGAGAGAGAGGCAGGCTGGCAGGGAGGCAGAGAGAAAGAGATTGGACAGACCATTCCACTCTCTCTCCCTGCTGGCCTGTAAAGAGCACAATCAATACAACAATACAAACCCACGCCGACAGACAAATGAAAAGAACCTTTAAAACCAGACTGACCCCGACTGTATTTATAGACAGCCCTTGGAAAACATGACCCTTTCAAAGGCTTCTGATATGCTTGTGTGTCTGCCCTCCTCCTGATGTCCTCCTGAGTTTCCCCTCAGTGGGATGGTTTGTCTGTAACAATGTTCCTCAAACTAGTTTCTCATACCTTCATGTTTTTCATTTTCCCGCCCTGAAGGCCAACTCCCCGGTTCCGGTGAGGCCCGGGGCGGTGGAGCAGTACAAGCGGGCGTTTGCCCGGCAGCGCGCCCGTGACCTGGCCCAGCATGCCGACACGCTGCTCTCTAAGGACAAGGAGATCGCCGCCCTGCAGCAGGAGTGCAGGCTGCTGGAGACCCGACTGGGCCCTGCCAAGGTAGTCTGGTACCACCGTACTATGACACTGTCTGCCCATTGAACAGCCACTACCTCATCGACTACAGTACCTCATCCCTGGGCTACGAGGCCTCAAGCCTGCTCTCTGCTGGCCTGGTCAGGCATTACACCAGTATAGTGCCATAAGCCTGCTCTAGGAACAGTTGTGACTCACTTCAGAAACGGTGCCCTTGCTAAGTGCCTGTTTTTAATTACACGGCTGTGACTTAAGAGCTGATTTCCACTGGTGTAGACATCTGTTGGGGTTATTAGAAAAGAACCTTCTAGACTGAGCAGAGCACTGAGCTGATGGGGCTGGCAGCCAGCCGGCCTGTTTTACCCTGACGCTCCACGGCATCATGTGACTTGGATGACAAACAGAGAGATGGAGCTTTCCCTGCCCGTCCTAGATCGACCCTAAAACGTCCTTTTACTGCTTAGGCAACCTAAAAAGGGCTGGATGTTGTAGTTCCTAAGACAGATCCTGGCCTTGCTGTTGTAAGGGAACAGGCAGCCACTAGATGGCAAACAGTATGTTTCTTGTAGTCATGCATGGCTGGTTGTCTGTCTTGTCTCTCAGCCAGCCTACTCAGAGCAGAAGACTCATCCTCTCATATCTGTCAAATACGCATTTTTGTTACATTGCCATTGTACTGATGTCATCTGTAAGTCCTGTCCTCCCTTTCTAACTTCGTGTGTGTGTGTGTGTGTGTTCAGGGTTCCCCCGTGCCATCAGGTGTGCTGGAGTTTGAGCGTCTGTTGAGGGAATCCCAGAAGGAAGTCCTCAGGCTCCAGAGACAGCTTTCAGTCTCCTCCTCCAGAGAGCCCAGCGCCAGCCCTGTCCCCGTCCCCTGCCTCCCAGACCGGACCCTGGACAGGACCCTGGATAGGACCCAGGAAAAGACACTTGACAGGACCCAGGACAGCACTCCTGACCAGACCCCAGACACGACTGTGGAGGTGGAGAAGGTGAGCTCTGTCTCCATGCCTGTCAGCCGTGCTCTGTGCTGACCCCTGTTGGTGACAAAGAGCACTGAATACAGAAGTCGCCTCCCTGCAGCAGCACTGTACTTTTCCTCACAACAATCGATTCTCAACACACCTGATTTTCCTGAAAAACATTTTACTCCAGTAATGCAACACACACAAAATGCTAGTAATGCTAGTAATGCTAGTAAAACACATGCTCTGTAGTTTTGCGGTCGTGTCTCGGTAGCATTCAGACAAATGAAGCAGTGTGGAGACCTCCAGAGAGTCTGAGAGAGCAGGGCGTCTCTAAAGGCAGCTGGATCATGCGGGACGCTTCTCCGAGAGCCAAAGTTAGCGATTAGGCTGAAGCTGACATGGACCGGGTCATGTCTTTTTCATCAAGGGGGTGCACAGCCTGGCCCAGCACTGCTGCTCCAGGATTAGGTGTTTGTTAATGTGGAATTTGGTCCACTGGGCTTTTTCTAAGCTTAGTTGTATGTTTACGTTGGCATGGATGCTGTTTTACAGTGTTATATAATGGCCTGTGGGTCGGAGCCAGCAGTAATCTGCCAGCAGCCATAATGAGATGATTCCTTGTCTTGAACTTCAGCCTGATCAGAAGGCAGAAAGCACCCGCTATAGCTGCAGTGCTCAACACTCTGCTGTTCTTAGAAACTAGTGTCTCTCTTTCTCTTTCTCATTTCTTGGTGCAGCGGCTCTGTGGCCTGGATGTGCCGGGGTAGGACGCTAGTTTGGGTGACTTACGGGTGAACGTGGCACAAGTGTGCCAAGCTCAACGACCGTACGGTTCAACAAACGGCACAGCCTCCCTGTCACTGCAAATGAGTGTCAACCAGATTTGTAAACCGGGAACATAAGGGCATAGAAATTCCAGCACATAAACTATTTGCATCATTTCTCCTTGGGGTTTTTTTTTGGGGGGGGGCGGGGCGTGCTTCTTACGTAGGAGCAATCCAAAGTTTCGGAGTGAAATTCACTTCTCTCTTTACAGCTTAGGCGAGAATACTGGTTGTGGTAATCTGTCATTTGTGGGACACACACAGAGTGATATACGCACGCACCGACAGGGGCCATGTTGTGTGCACGCTAATCCCCTCTAACAACAGAATGGTACGGTCCAGTAATCCTCTCTCTGTTGCCGTGGCAGCGGTGAGAGGGTTTTGGATGGTAGGTAAGACTAGCCGCACCAAAGACTTTCCAGCTCGCCCTGCTCTGGATAATTGGGGGCCGGGGACTGCCTTGACGTTGCCACAGATCACAGGAGAGGGGTACGTCCTTGTGCGTGTATGTAGGTGTTTGTGCGTGTGTGTCTTTAGTGGGTGTCAGTGGCCTTCTGGGTGGTTAACCTTGCTATGGTCTCTCCTGAGGCCATGCGAGGAGATCCACAGACGAACCACTCCTTGACAAGCCGCTGATTGCAGTACTATCCCAGTTATTAAGAGTGTCCAGGTTTACTGATGCCTCTGTTTTGAGGCACGGGTGGCAAAAGTCAAGCGGGCAACTCGTTTGGAGAGATTGTCTCTGTCTCTCTCCCTCTCTGTTGCAGATACGTGTCCTATATTTTTATTGCCACACGAGTCTCGACTAAGTGGATTTCTCTTGACGATCTGATAGCTTTAGTGTTACAGCGTGCATGGCAGTAAATTCCAAATAGTGACTCTGACCCGGTCTAATGCTATGGTTAGTACCCTCCCACCCCCTCCACCCCTTGCAGAGACGTGACAGACATAAGGCCTAGTCGAGTGACGCCTGTCAAAAACCCCTGTTTTGTAACTGTGAGCGATCTGAAGCTTCCAGATGTGGTATCTCAGCAGCCTTGTGCAACTTAGCCAGAGGATTGTGCAGCATTTGATTGGTGAGGCATCGATATGTACTGTATTAAAAAAGAAAAACCAATGGCCAGGCCAATCCATTAAGGTGCTTTTAAAAGAAGTGATCCAGTTACCCGTTTCAGTAGTCCACAGGGATTACGCCAATGTGCTTATGGCATTCAGGCCCTGCTGAATGGGATCTGTCACTGCTTTAGTACGCATGGACCTGTAGCTTGTCCTTTAGTACGCACACACCTTTGGCTTGTCCTTTAGTACACAGAGACCTGTAGCCTGTCCTTTAGTACACACAGACCTGTAGCTTGTCCTTTAGTACACAGAGACCTGTAGCCTGTCCTTTAGTACACAGAGACCTGTAGCTTGTCCTTTAGTACACACAGATTTGTAGCCTGTCATTTAGTACACACAGACTTGTAGCTTGTCCTTTAGTACACACAGACCTGTAGCTTGTCTTAGTATGCAGACGTGTAGCTTGTCCTTTAGTACACACAGACCTGTAGCTTGTCTTAGTATGCAGACGTGTAGCTTGTCCTTTAGTACACAGAGACCTGTAGCTTGTCAGCACGTATGAAGAGTGGACCAGACCCCTGTGAAGGTGTCTGTGATTTGTACCCTTCACTGGTGTGTCACTGTCCTACAGAGTAGAGCCTAAGCTCAACACTGATCAGGCCAGAGTGTCCTGTATGTCCTCTAGGAAGCATGATCTTCCCTCAGTAGGCACACGCAGACTGCTGTACACATGTGAAGTGAGCTGACTTCAACTCTCTCTGTCAGCTGTACTTGAGAGAAAGATAGAATGACACAGCATAATCTGCATTCTAAAGCTGCTTGACTCTCTCTGATACCTCACCATCATTAGCCTCTTTCTTTGTCTCTATAATGTTTAATACAGATTTATTAAGCCCATAAGTGCATTTATAGGTTACTCCCAACAGGAGAAAGCATGTTATCTGAAACAGCAATGTGGTTATGTACAAGGGATGGTTCTCATGTAGACTCAACATTTGCAGGTGCAGATCAAAACATGGGCCATTCGGCAGTGTTTTTCTGTACCTAACAAACGCTCTTATAAGTCATACTGACAGGAAAAGCATGAGAGAAATACATTACTTATCTTGTTATATTGTTATTTATCAACACACTGTAATACAGCTGCATGTGGGTTCCTCTGGAATCCAGAAAGACTCACAATTCCTTCAGCAGAAAAGATGAGGCCAGATCCACTGTATGGGGCCAAGTCCTCACCTCCTCCATGTGTTTTAGCATCCTGGTTATAGTCTGGCCATAGTCCTGGTGCTGTGGTCCTGGTGCTATGGTCCTGGTGCTATGGTCCTGGTACTATGGTCCTGGTGCTATGGTCCTGGTGCTATAGTCCTGGTGCTATAATCCTGGTGCTTTAGTCTTGTTGCGATAGTCCTGGTACTATAATCCTGGTGCTTTAGTCTTGTTGCGATAGTCCTGGTGCTATAGTCCTGGTACTAAGATCCTGGTACTATGGTCCTGGTGCTATAGTCCTGGTGCTATAATCCTGGTGCCTTAGTCCTGTTGCGATAGTCCTGGTGCTATAGTCCTGATGCTATGTCCACTGAGACAGCAGTCACATGACAACTGGCCAACAGCAGCATGTCACTTTGCTCAGTAACTCCCTGTGCGGGTCATTCTTGGTCATGTCAAACCGGAGCAACCCTGCACGTCTGGGCTCTTTGGATCGTCCAGGATGCACTTGTTTAAACCCGCGTCAGTTCCTAAAGCCCCCTCCCCCTGAGCAGGTCAGAGACTGCTGATGGCTGTGCAACAGGGGCCTGCAGGCTGAGCCAGCTGCATTAGTTTAGGTTTCAGTAGAGCAGGTCAGGCTGGGCCACCCTCAGATCACCTTTGCTCTGAGCCGTCAGCTGCAGCTCGGGACCCAAACACTCACCTGATCTGGTTGCACTCCAAAACACAACAAACCGCACACAGGAAAACAGCACTGCAAGGGATGAACTGTGTTGAACAACACCTCGCCTGCTCCGATTACGGATTGTTTATGACTTGTTTACTAAGTAGACTGACTGACTGTGCACTAACTGTGGTTATTGCGAGTTAAGCACCAGAATATGAATATACTGGACTTTGAGCACATGGACAGTATCTTGGCTACACGGCTCTGTCACTGTACGTAGTGATGATCTGCGTACAGAAGAACATATCACGAAGCCCTTATGTAACACTGTCCCTCTGTGTCTCTCCCCATAACGCAGACCATCAGTAAAAAACACTCAGCCTCCTCTGATAATCTTTACTTTCAGCTTGTCATTGTGGGCAAACACTCTGAATTCCAGCCTGCAGCCTAAACTACAGGGGGCCACTTCGCTGTGACTGCTAGCGCTTGGTCATTACCTAAGGTGCCACGGTAACAGGAGGGCGTCTTTTGCATCCTCTATCAAAGGGTCTAACTTCGTAATCGTCCTGACGACGAGTGTCCTGTCATGTCCAGCTCAAGTTGCTCGTAGTACGTGGAATTGTGCGTGGCCGTATGTGCCTGCGTCTAAAAGACATTTTAGCATCAGCCTGATTTTGACTAATGCTAAAGTTGGTTTATGTTTACTTAATGAAATCCTCTCATACACGTATAAAGTCATCCTTTATCATGTATTATTATTTGTTAACGTTAAGCCCTTTTTTGTGCAACCATAAGATGGTGTGTATGTATACCCTGCGTGTCAGAGGATGTTCACAAACATGGCTTCCTGTCCAGAGGCTAATGCAGCAAAGGCTCTCACTGCTCTTCTCTCCTCTCCTCTGCTCTTCTCTTCTCTGCTCTCCTCTGCTCTTCTCTCCTCTGCTCTTCTCTGCTCTTCTCTCCTCTGCTCTCCTCTTCTCTCCTCTGCTCTTCTCTGCTCTCTTCTGCTCTTCTCTGCTCTCCTCTGCTCTCCTCTGCTCTCCTCTGCTCTCCTCTGCTCTTCTGCTCTTCTCTGCTCTTCTCTGCTCTCCTCTGCTCTCCTCTGCTCTTCTCTGCTCTCCTCTGCTCTTCTCTGCTCTCCTCTGCTCTTCTCTGCTCTCTTCTGCTCTTCTCTCCTCTCCTCTGCTCTTCTCTGCTCTTCTCTCCTCTTCTCTCCTCTTCTCTGCTCTCCTCTGCTCTTCTCTCCTCTGGTCTTCTCTGCTCTCCTCTGCTCTTCTCTGCTCTCTTCTGCTCTTCTCTGCTCTCCTCTGCTCTTCTCTCCTCTGCTCTTCTCTGCTCTCTTCTTCTCTTCTCTGCTCTCCTCTGCTCTCCTCTGCTCTTCTCTGCTCTCCTCTTCTCTGCTCTCCTCTGCTCTTCTCTCCTCTGGTCTTCTCTGCTCTCCTCTGCTCTTCTCTCCTCTCCTCTGCTCACCTCTGCTCTTCTCTCCTCTTCTCTGCTCTCTTCTGCTCTCCTCTGCTCTTCTCTCCTCTTCTCTCCTCTGCTCTCCTTTGCTCTCCTCTCCTCTGCTCTCCTCTGATCCTGTTACTGGATCCTGACCTTGGCTGCACTAGCCCAGTTCTATTGAGACCATAAGTAGGTGTGCTCTAAAATTAGACCCTGATTCCCCAACTCTTAACCTGCTGAAGCCAGGGTGACAAGGAGATGACACCAATGTCAGGCTCTCCTCTAGCCAGCGCCCCCTGCTGTTTTTTGGGGGGAAAACATTTCTGGCCTAGTCTGTTGGGGGAGCCAGGAATAATTACACAGCAGTATCCGTGAGCGAAGGAAAAGTTCTTTCTTTAGAGTTTAAAAAGTCAACTTTGCACAGTATGGGACAAGGTTGCTGTCACGTTCCAAGCCGGAGGGATTCCCTCTGGATTACGGGTTTGTAGTCGGACCACTCGCTGCTAATCTCTGCCTGTCAGGTGGTGGAGACGTCAAAGTTAATGAGGCAAGTGACGATCACAAGTTCATTTCTCAGTCAGGAGTAGGTTCCTGACTGCAGCCTGTGAATGAGAGCTTTCCTCTGGCTTACAAGCTGAGTGTCCTCTGGAGCCTTCGGCTTGTCCCCCCCTAGCCCTCACCTGCAACGGCTGGTATCTGGTGTGAGCCTTGTGGAGCCTCGTGTGAGCATGGTGGTTGTGGCTGTGTCCCTGGCAGGTTGCAGGAGAGACCCCGTGCGTGGTGTTAAATGAGGCCCCAGCCAGGCCTGAGGAGACTCCCGCAGAGGAGGAGGAGTCGGGGCTCCGATTGACCCCCCTGCCGGGCCCTAGCCCCACCCCCTCCCACCAGGAGCAGCACACCCAGGAGCAGCGCCTACAGTTGCTGGTGAGTGACAACCCACTGCCCCGCCCATCGTCCCGCCCACTTTCCCGCCCACCTTCCCGCCCACCTTCCTGCCCTTAAACCTTTTACTTCCCCCACATAAGTCCGCACACACTCGCATCAGCCACAGATGCACACACCGACAGCAGGCCTGTCCACAGCAGCTCACGGTCTATCGTGAGAGCGAATCAGGCCACGGACAGCTTTTTAATTATCAATATTGTCTTGCTCTGTCCCCACTGGAGAGGACAGCTCCTCCATTAAGCTGTTTCCAGTCAGCAATTAGCCCTCGTGTCCTGTGTCCACTCCCCCTTTGCCGCCATGCTGGTAATACTTGATTATGAGGCTGTTGTGGCCATACTGAAATAAGCTGATTCCTCCCATGCCTGCATGTCAGCTGCATTTAGAATAATTAAAGGATGTTAAGCTTTGTAATACCTGGATGTTAGCGTATCTGAGGTCAATATGGAAATTCAGGACTTATAATTCCCTCCCAGATTCATAACAGATTGATGGTCCAGCTACTTTTGGTGAAAGTAACATTATACATTTGGCTTATGTTGGCTGCTGTATGTAACCCAATATGTCGTGCAAGGCGTTGAAAGAAGCTTTAACAGCGATACAAACCCAATAACGTGTATCCCATATTTTTTTTAAAGGCAATTCAATCTTTAACAAAGAGAAACGGCCTATAAACAACGATAGCAAGACAATAGATCACATTTCGGGGTGATTTTCAACAGCCGTTTGGAATTTCAACGGGGAGAACCTTGCTGACACGTGCGGTATTGTGGCGTGACTTGTCTGCTTTGTGCGATGGTCGTTTTGTCCAGGAAAGCGAGCTGAGTAAGAAGAGAAAAGAATGTGAAAACCTTGAGCATGAAGTAAGGAAGAGACAGAAGAGATGTCTGGATTTGGTAAGAGACCCTCTGCTGCCTGCAGACATGCGTGTCACTGTCTAACAGCAGCTCCGTGTGATGGAGGTTAGGTGTTAGGCGTGGCTAAGCTGCCCTGTGCTGCTGTCTACCAGGAGAGCCAGCTTGAGGAGGAGCGAAGCAGGAATGAGCGACTAGAGCAGGAGGCGGATCTCCTCAGGAGGAAGGCACAGCTGCTCGACCAGGTCAGTCATCTGCGCCCCTCTGTACCCCTCTGTACTCCTCCTCTGTACCCCTCTGCAACCCCATCTGTACTCCTCCTCTGTACCCCTCTGTACCCCCCATCTATACCCCTCTGTACCCCTGCAACCCATCTGTATCTCCTTTACCCCTCTGAACCATCTGTAACTCCCCTCTGTAACCTCTGCAACATCCATCTGTAACTCCCCTCTGGTAACCCTCTGCAACCCATCTGTAGCTTCCCTCTCTGTACTCTTCAACCCATCTGTACTCTCTTTCTCTGTACCCCCATTCTATACCCCTCTGTACTCCGTCCTCTCTCTCTCCTCTGCTCGTCTCTCTCCCCTCTGCAACCCCATCTGTACTCCTCCTCTGTACCCCTCTGCAACCCCATCTGTACTCCTCCTCTGTACCCCTCTGCAACCCCATCTGTACTCCTCCTCTGTACCCCTCTGCAACCCCATCTGTACTCCTCCTCTGTACCCCTCTGCAACCCCATCTGTACCTCTCTGTACCCCTCTGTACCCCCCATCTATACCCCTCTGTACCCCTCCGTACCCCTCTCTCTCTCTCTCTCTGCCTCGCTCTCTCTCTCTCTCTCTCTCTCTCTGTCTCTCTCTCTCTCTCTCTCTCTCTCTCCCTCTCTCTCTCTCTCTGCTTGCCCCGCTGACCCTCTGGCTGTCTTTGCATTCCTCCCAGACACGGGTTGAGAATGAGGACCTGAGGGAAGACCTCTCCGAAGTGACCGCTCAACGCAATTCAGTTCTCGAGGAGAACCAGAGACTCCGTGCCAAACTGGAGAACCTAGAGCAGGTCCTAAAGGTGCGACCCAGAGGGGCGCGGCCACCGTCCGCCGCACATCTGGAGCGGGTTAATCACGCCATCCCTCCCAACCCCCCCAGTCCTTCTCCGTGACTCGCAGTGGTGTTATCATCATGTGACTTACCCTCTGGTATCTTGTGTGTGCAGCATATGCGAGAGGTCGCCGAGCGAAGGCAGCAGCTGGAATTGGAACATGAGCAGGCACTGGCTATCCTCAAGTTCAAACAGGATGAGATCAAACGGCTCCAGCGGGTGAGTGCCAGGGCCCTCGACACACCCTCCTCCTGGTGCCCAGCTGGGCGGCGGTCACAGCCTGCCCCCCTGCAGTCAAGCTGGTCCTCGGCAAACCAAACGCTTAGTCACTCAGTCGTTTAGGGCCTGTTTCGGAGGGTAGTAGACGCTCCCTCCAGCAGGAGGCAGCCTAGGGGAACACATCTGCCTTCCAGTTGCTTGGGGATCGGACCGTTGGCTGTTTAAATGACAGCATGGTTTGAATTGGGGAGGGTTAACATGGCTGTCTTGATGTGTTCTCCTCCCTAACAGGCTCAGTTTTTCGCTAAGAGGGAGCATGAAGGGGTGGTGCAGATGTTGGAGGTGAGTTGCTGAACCACAGACTTCTCACACTCGCCTTCTGGAGAATATGTGAGAAGACTGAATGCTGTAGGCCTTCGGTCCCCATGCTGCACAGCCGACTACAGACCCCATGTGTATCCATGTGTATGTCAGGAGTTTTCAGAGCCCTCTTCACCAGCCCTCCATAGCAAGGAACACATGCATGAACATCTGCTATGACAGCACCACCACCCTCTATTTCAGCTCCACCCGTTCCCCATTCAGCATTGAGTCAGACACCTCTCATCCCTCCATCAGAGAGAGTCCTGTTTGAGCTGCAGAGCTGGCAAAAGCTAAACTGTCCGTCAGTGACGCAATGTGAGTCCAGAGAGGGGGAGAGAGAGAGAGGAAGAGAGAGAGAGAGAGGAAGAGAGAGGGGGGGACAGAGAGGGTGGAGAAGGAGAGGGAGAGAAAGAGGGGGGAAGAGAGGGGGGGAGAGCTGTGTGTGGAGCGCGAGCACCTGCGTGTGCTACCGTTATATCCTGAGCCCTCCTTGTGCTCCTGCGCCCTGTAGTCGGGGACAGACAGCCGGGGACAGACAGCCGTTACAACAGATGGCCTCAGTGACGCTTCCTCACTCCAGTACTCCAGTACTCACTGAAGCTGTACAGGGCTGTGGAGCACATTTCATGCAAACCAAAGAAGCGCCAGCAGAAAGACTATCGTTGTCTCTGCCTGTATGAGGGAGGATTCCAGTCCCAGTTTTAGCACCTATCCTTTCAGCTCACACACACATCATTAAAAGATAATGGCAGAAGAATTGATCGAATGAATGATGCAAGACTCGTGAATCACTTGGCGTCATTGTATGCGTGCGCCCCGTCCCATGTTCCAGTGAGCGTGTGCAGGACCAGAGTGCGTTTCCTAATGACGTGTGTATTCTGTTGTAGGAGTTGATCCAGCTTGTGTTGCTGCGGGAGCTGGTAGAGTACACTCGCTCCCGATCTGTTTGACTTGATGACAACCTACTTCCTCCTCCACCTCTCTCTTCCTGCCCTCTGTTTCGGCATCTCTCTCCTTCTCTCTATTGCTTTTCGGCTCTCAATTCGCTCTGTCTTTCGCTCTAAACCCGGAGGCATAACCAGAGAAAGTCTCTCACTCTCTCATCCAGAGTCTACATGATTGGGAGGACTCCCTCTTGTTTTAAGTCTAATGCAGCTGACCTAGCTCTGCAGGATAATATGTGTCCAATCAAAAGCGAGCTGTCATTTTAAATCCTGACTTGAACGTCAACTGTTGGGCTCTAAGCGTTACACAGCAAAAGAGGGACTTTAGGTGTGGAAGTCAGAGACGTTGTGTGTGTTGCAAAAGGCAGGCTTTCTGTCTGGTTGCTGGCCTGCAGTGTGTATAACCTATTAACTGTTCTTCTCCCCCTGGACTCGACGTTTCACCAGCATGTGTTTGTTTTGAACTGCTCTTTTTGTGCTCTGTTTCTTCCTTCTGCTAACCAGAGTACATTGGACTGCATGCAGGTACTCTCACCCAGACTCCCCTCTCCTCTTCCCGCCTCACACCTTACCCCCCTCCCCTTAGACCAAGCGCCACACCCTGCAGAGCAAAGCCTCAGGCCACAACGTGTGCGTGCGGAGAGCGGCGCTGCTCGAAGGGAACGATGCGGACGTGGTTCCAAGCGAACATCCTCACGTTGAGGAGTCACGTTTTCCCCCCACGGTTCCACATACAGAACCCATGTTCTCCCCTGTGAGAACCTCCTCCGCCTAGTCTGTGCGCTCTACTCCATATCAGGAGGTGGCTCTTCCTCTCCCGTTCTCACCTTCCCTTTGTGGATGTCCTGCCCCCCACCCCCTCCCCCACCCCCACCAACCCCGTGTTGACTAGCTTGTTAGTTGCGCTGCTGTCTGTGTGCTCGAGGTGATTAAACTAAGTGTTGAACAGGCTGAGGCAGAGGGCTGCTTATAGATTAGTGTGTCTGCAGTACGAACGAAACGTTCCTGCTGAGGGGGAAGAGATGGCTTATTACCTGGCGGTGCTGTGATAGCTTTACCCTGCTTTCTTGGCAGTCTGTGCGCGGCCCTGATATAGTGCTGCTTCTTTCGCTTAGATCATATCTTGTAATGGAAGATGTGAGATATGACTCAAGAATCAGGCTTTGTCACATTCCGGGGGAGTGCTTATTCTGTGAAAACGCCATCAACTGTTGATCCGTGTCAACGTCACGTTCCCTAGTTTGACATAGTCCATTTTTGATCATTTTGCTTGTTGCAGCTAGTGCTTTGGTGTAGGTGAGAGGTTTAACAGGAAACCGTGTGCAGACGGTTTCGTTCGGGGCCCCTGTCACATCGGTCTGCCAGGAAACTCCCACCACAACCGGAAGCGAAAGCAGCCGCTTATAGAAAGTCAGTGGGGCCTGACGCTCTGCTCAGTCCTGTTCTGGTTGGGGCTGGTTGTCTCTCTAGTGGTTGTAGCAGGGTGAGCACACTTCTGCCGCAGGGTGTGCAGCCTTATGCAGCCCAGCACACACTGTGCTGGGTCAGGCCCGTGTTAGGCCCGCCCTCCCTCCCTCGTACCCCTGGACCTCCTCTGACTAAACCCTGCCAGCTGGGACGTCCACACCCTCTGCCTCCTCACTTCTCTCTTCTTCTTTTGTTTTAGCTGAATGATTCCAACTGCTGGATTTGTATCCTAGCCCACCCTATTATGCTTCATCGATGATGATTGTATGGGTCATTTTAGCCATACAATGACATTGATTGCGTAGATTTCTGGCATGAATGATGATATATCATACTTACCATTTGGTTCATTCATTTGAGCTAATCGTGCATCCGCTTTTAATGCTTTGTCACATGCAAGGAGTTTGGCCTGGATATGGCTTGAAGCATGAATTAGTTCTTAGTTCTTAGTCAGTGATGATCTGTGGGTGCTAGTTAAGATAAGTATCTGAATTGCAACCGTATGTGTACGTGCGTGTGTGCGTCCGTGGGTGTGTGTGTGTGTGTGTGTGCGTGCGTGTGTTTGTGCGTGTGTGCGCATATTTGTGTGTGTGTGCGCGTGTATGCGTGCGCGCGCATGTTTGTGTGTGTGTGCACGTACGCAGTCTAAGGTGCGGGACTTGGAGGAGAAATGCCGCAGTCAGAGCGAGCAGTTTGGGCTGCTCTCCCACGAGCTGGAGAAGTTCCGCCTGCAAGCGTCCAAGATGGACCTGGGCGACTCGGCCCTCCTCACCCACCCCAGCCTCTGCCCTCTGACCAACGGGCTGGGCCTGACCGGAGAGAGAGGTAAACTTGGCCACCTCTTCAGTCCCTCCCTTCATTTCACACTATATCCCATTATGTTTCCCTCATCCATATCATTCCTTTTTAGTCCCATGTGCTTTAAACTCAGGTTAACTCTTATTGGGTATTTATTAGACACTCGGTAGAGCTGGTTGACAGTGTGTAACTGTGCATGTGGGATTGTGCAGCTATTACAACAGGTCTAAACCAAGATGATTTATTCTGAAGGTATTCTACTGGATATTTGACAAGCTCTGGGAACACAGAACATTGTCCATAGTAATCCTTGCTGCAGTCGGCCCTGAAGCATCCAAATCCACTTCTACATCCTCCAATCTATTCATCCATCCATCCACTATTCATCCATTCGTATATCTTTCCATCCATCCATCTGTTCCTCCCTCCAGTAGATCTGCTGTGTGTGTTCTACACTCAGGGGGGCCGTGGGATTCGATGGCTCTGGGTGAAATAGCCTTCTGGAGCCTGGAAGGGAGTGACACCACACTGTGTCCTGAGACCAGTGATCCACCTGGTACAGTTCTGATGTCACTGTTACCGGCCACTGTCACAGAACACACTCCCTCCCTGTCCTGCCTGATTTGACCCACCTGTCACCGAGCACTGATAGGCTAGCGCCGTCACCCACCTTCGAATGCACACCCGCCTGTGGTCACTGCCACACAGGTCTGTTAGTGGGAGGTCAGGTTATGGGTGAGTGGGATCCTGGAGCTCTGCTGCACTAAGCCCCTTAGTTCTCGGTTCCGGTGTGACACACTGCCTGTGGTCGTGACCTTTTTCACCACAGAACCAGATGGAGGCCGACGCTTGCTCTGCACCGTTTAATCAGGCAGCAGCTGACCTTCAGCACTGCTGGTCACCTGACAAGCTGCCACGTCCCCTGCCTCACTCAGCCGTGACGTTGTGCTGTGTGAATAGGATGCTCACGTGTCACTTCCTCTTCCCTCTCCTTCTCCTCCTCCTCCTCCTTCTCCTCCTCCTCCTCCTAGATGTGGCGGCAGCGCTCCGGTTGGGGGCCACCCCCCACGCCGCAGGGCTGTCCAGGGTGGAGCGCTCCCCCATCACCAAGCACCGAGAGCTGCCCACCATCAGCATCAAGTCAGGCTCGGCCTCCAGCACCAAGTCAGAGGTCACCCACCTCAGCCCCAAGTCGGACACCCACCTCAGCCCTCGCAAGTCCAGCCCCGCGCACGAGGTGAGAGCCAGGAGCCGTGGATCAGGGTCTTCCTATCAACCTGCATGCAGACGCTCGCGCGACATGATTGTAGGACTTTAGGGACGTTCAGTGTATCTCTTGGAGTTGGATGGAAACATGCCCGTATGCGTTTATGTATGAAAACTCTAAATGAGTAGAATGAGAGCTGTGTTTCAGTAGTGATCTGACTCTAGGTGTCTACTGCCTCTATAGTTTCCTCCTCTGTATGTACCAGATGACAGATTGCTTGTTGAGATTACCAAGACGGCTCCCCCAATCACATTGATTCATGGATTTGGATGTCTGACTTGATGGATTTAAAGCAACATCATTAACCTTTCCCTCCCAGTGGAAAAGAAACCGGCCCAGCTTTTCTTACAAAGCAAAAACAGCTGTTTCCCCTGCACAGCCTTAGCTAGTAAACCAGTGAACCTGTGAGTGTGTTAGGATAGCCCATTGAGATTTTGCTGGGTCAGTGTATAAAGGCTTGTCTTTGAGGGTTCATCCAGCTAACCAGTCAGTCAGTCAGTCAGCCAGCCAGCCAGCCAGCCAGCCAGCCAGCCAGCCAGCCGCTCTCTAAAGCTCATATTTAGTGAGATAATCCGCTGGCTGCTGTGGATTATGAAGGTTGTAGTAGTTGTAAGTGATTATCCTTAAAAGGGTTTTTCCCCAGGGGTGGTCTGTAAATATGCTTGGTTTTCTTATTGTTTACCTGCATGACCATTATAATTAGAGAGCCATCCGCTCTGAATGCAGAGAAGCAATATGCTGGCTTATCAACCAGGGAAACACCACCACAGCACTGTTGCTCTGGCCGATGTCCTGGCAGTACGGGACATGTAGAGAATGCTGCATAAGCAGCTTGTTATTGGCTTTGTACCCATCCGCTGTGGATTGTGGGCCGCAATGATCATGGGATCTTATTGGGAGGGAGCCTCACCGTGGCGCTGGTTCCCCAGGTGGACACGGCCAGCGAGGTAGAGGAGCTGGACATGGACATGGCCCCGGCGCTGTTCACCACCTCCAGCCGTGGAGCGGCCAAGCTGCAGGTGTTCATCGCCAGATACAGGTGAGGAGAGACGGGAAGGTGGTGGTGGGGCGGGCGAGGGGGGGGGGGGGGGGGTGTGTGACTGGGACTCACCGGTGTGGGGGGGTTTGTGTCGGCAGCTACAACCCGTACGATGGCCCCAACGACAACCCAGAGGTGGAGCTCCCTCTGACGGCTGGAGAGTACATCTACGTGTACGGAGACATGGATGACGATGGCTTCTATGAAGGTACATGTTCCTCTACGCTGAGATCTGTGTCTGTGTTTGACTGAGATCGAGTTGTTACATATTTGAGAACGCTTAAACGTGTTGTGTGTCCCCTGCAGGTGAGCTGATGGACGGGCGGAGAGGGCTGGTCCCCTCCAACTTCGTGGAGCGCGTTTCTGACGATGACGTCATGAGCGCCCACCCTCCAGAGGGCGTGGAGGTGTCCCATAACTCCCTGCTGGACAGCAGCCTCCACAGCGCCAGCGAGCGCCACCACCACCTCCACCAGCACCCCCGCACGGCCCCCGGTGCCTCCGACAGGACGGACCCTCCCTTGGCCTCCGCCCCAGCCTCCGCCCCCCCGGTGCTGTCCTCCGCCCTCCCGGCCCCCCTCACTAACGGCCTGGACCTGGACCTGGAGGAGGTGGGGGGGGACACGGTGCCTTACCCCCGCAAGCTCACCCTCATTAAGCAGCTGGCTAAGAGCATCATCATCGGGTGGGACCCCCCGCTGGTGCCGGCTGGCTGGGGCAACGTGTGGAGCTACAACGTGTACGTGGACCAGGAGCTACGCATGAACGTCCCCTTCGGCGCCCAGACCAAGGCGGTGCTGGAGCGTCTGGACGTGGCGCTGAAGACATACCGCGTGTCGGTGCAGAGCCTGACGGAGCGCGGCACCTCGGACCAGCTGCGCTGCAGCCTGCTGGTGGGCCGGGACGTGTGCGTGGCTCCCACGCAGCTCCGCGTCGAGCGCGTCACCGCCACCTCGGCCAGCCTGGCCTGGCTGCCCAGCAACAGTAACTATGTGCACATTGTGTCCTTGAACGAGGAGGAGTGTGAGCTGGTGAAGGCCGGCTGCTACTCTCTGTGCCTCACCAACCTCTCGCCCAGCCTGCACTACACCGTCAAGGTGGAGGCGCGGCCCCATCGCACGCCCTGGGAGCTGCCCCTGGACCGCCGCGAGCACAAAACCGCCACCATCTCCTTCTCCACCCTCATGGCAGGTCGGTGCTCACACCCCTCCTGGATATGGTAGACCCTGCCGATTGGTGCCTGTTGTACATGTCTGATTATACACACCTGACTGCAAGTCAGTTTGTGTGTATTATTATATGCCGTCAGATAGGCATGCTGCTGAGATAAAGCTTACAACAAAAAATCCAAAGCTTTGTTTCTGAGGCCCTAGATATGGATCTTCCAAAGAGGATGAGCGTCCTGTTTTGGGCTGAGCAGCGGTGGACAATCCCATGTGTTTCAAAATATGGCCTAACATCAATATAATGTCCTGTTAGGTCATGGCTCATAAATATCTGTCCATATCAAGGCTAAAGTGGATCAGTTTAAGAGCGGGCCCCTCTGCTGTAGGCAGTCAAGGCTGCTGATTTAATCCCTGGTCTCTTCCCTCTCCCCATCCCCCTCTCCTCTCCCATCCAATCCCATCCCTCTCTGCTCTCTCCACCCCCACTCGCTCCCCTCCACATCCCTCCCTCTCTCCCTCCTCTCCCCTCCTTCCACCCCCTTTCCCCCTCTGTTTACTCCCCCTCCTGTCCTCTCCCCCCCTCTCCTCCCACTCCTCTCCCCTCCTCTCCTCTTCCCCTCCTCTCTTCACTCCCTCCCTCCCTCCTCCTCCCCCTCCTCTCCTCTCTCCACTCCGGCCTTCCTCTACCCCCTCTCCCCTCCCCTCCCCTCCCCCAGGTCCTCCTGATGCTCCCCTGGACCTCCAGCTGGAGCACGGCCCGTCTCCTGGGATCGCTCTCATCAGCTGGCTGCCTGTCACCATAGATGCTGCAGGGACCTCCAACGGGGTCCGCGTCACCGGATACACCATATACGCTGACAAGAAAAAGGCAAGAGCCAGCAGTGCTGTGCTCAGGCAGCAGACCTGGGGCTTCCTCTGGGGGGATATAGACTGCATGTATGAGAGGGACTGAAGTGTGACTGGTTTCTGGCTTGGTTAAGATCAGTTGGTGACTTGGTGACATGCATTTGCCTACGTATTGACCTACTAGAACTAAACATAATACTAGGATTGGTTATAGAGTATGCTAACTTTGGGATTGTTAGTGGTACATGGTATGGCATGGGGTACTTTATGAGGACTGTGTGTGTGTTTGCTAACACCCCCCTGACACCCCTATCCCACTGCAGGTGTTGGAGGTGTCCTCTCCCACAGCGGGCAGTGCCCTCCTGGGCCCGTCCCAGATCCAGTCCCTCCAGGTTGCCCAGGAGCTCACTGTCCGCACCACCTCTGCCCATGGGGAGTCCCCCGACTCTGTGCCAGTCAGCGTGCCCACCAAGCTGGCCGCCATCATGACGGGCCCGGCTGCCCCCTGCCCTGCCGTGCCAGCCGTGGCCAGCAGAGCCCTCGCCGGCGCCTACACCCTCCCAGAACCCTCCGTTCTGCCCTCGTCACCCTCCTACGGGAACTCTCCTGCCAAAACCTCCATGCTGCCCCACGCCTCGCCGCTAGACGCACATGCCATGGGCCCTGCAGGGGGCCCCCCCGCCAACTCTGCCCCTGCCCTTCCCACCGAAGCCCTTCTGCCCCCTGCCTCCTACGTGGAGGCCTGGGCCAACCCCTCGTCCGCTGCCCCCCTGAGGGCTGCCTTGGCAGTGCATGAGGCCACCCTACCACCCAACTCCACCTACGTCAACCCAATGGTTAGGAGGCTGTCTCATCTCCCCCTCGGTGTGTTGTGGCTCGAGGCCTGTTTGGCTGGTGTTCTCACTCTCTCCTCCTCCTCCTCTGCCCCCAGGTCAGCGTGGCCTTGCCCTCCACCCCAGCACCACCTCCACCAACAGCAGCAGCAGCAGCATCAGTCGCCCCGGCTGTGCTAGAGCAGACCAGAGACACCAACAGCCCAGTGGTGCTGCGCCCCCTCGTCTCCATCTCAGAGTTCCTGGAGGACTCCCGTGCCAACCTCAGCACCCCTGAGCCCAGCCTGCCCCAGCCCAAGACCCCTGTCACAGACCTGCTGGACCCCCAGGACACCCATCCCCTGCGGCCGCTCAACCCCTCTCCCATGGAGTCGGAGGCGGAGGAGGAGAACGAGAGGAGTCGTCTGGTGTCCATGGACGAGTTCCTGAGCCCGGATCAGAACCCAGCTCCCAGCAGCAGGCAGCAGCAGGTCAGTACAGCTGTGATACACTGACTACTGTGTAGACTGCTCCTGTTGCACTTCAGGACGGCACCACGAGGAAGTTAGCTGCGAGCCCTGTAATAGAGTGCGGTAGAGTTTAGTTGAATCCTCATTGAGTTCTCATCAATGATGCAAACGTATTTTGCTGTACTGTATTGTACTGGTACAGTGAGGAAGGCAGTTAGTTGTGAGCCCTGGTTGTGTCCCTGTGCTGGGTGGTGTTACCTGTCTTGTGTTCCTGTGCTGGGTGGTGTTACCAGTGTTGTGTCTCTGTGCTGGGTGGTGTTACCTGTCTTGTGTTCCCTTGCTGGGTGGTGTTACCAGTGTTGTGACCCTGTGCTGGATGGTGTTACCAGTATTGTGTCCCTGTGCTTGGGTCATGTTAACTGTGTTGTGACCCTGTGTGCTGGATGGTGTTACCTCATGTTAACTGTGTTGTGACCCTGTGCTGGGTAGTGTTACAAGTGTTGTGTTCCTGTACTGGGTGGTGTTAACTGTGTTGTGACCCTGTGCTGGGTGGTGTTACCAGTGTTGTGTTACCTGTGTTGTGTTCCTGTGCTGGGTCATGTTAACTGTGTTGTGACCCTGTGCTGGGTCATGTTAACTGTGTTGTGACCCTGTGCTGGGTAATGTTACCAGTGTTGTGTTCCTGTGCTGGGTGGTATTAACTGTGTTGTGACCCTGTGCTGGGTGGTGTTACCAGTGTTGTGTTGCCTGTGTTGTGACCCTGTGCTGGGTGGTGTTACCAGTGTTGTGTTACCTGTGTTGTGACCCTGTGCTGGGTGGTGTTACCAGTGTTGTGACCCTGTGCTGGGTGGTGTTACCAGGGTTATGGCGGGGTGCAGGCGGTCCCAGCCAGTGAGTACCAGGCAGAGAGCAGCCGGGGATCGGACTTGTCTGACATCCTGGAGGAGGAGGAGGAAGACCTGTACTCTGACCCCCCTGGAGAGAGTCAGCCCCGGGGATACACTGTTGGAGCTAACCGGGTAACCCCCCCCCCCACACACACACACTCTCACTCACACACACACACTCACACACACCATCAAAGTCGATCGTACTCCACAGTCAAACATTAAGGCTGCTCATTGGTGAGCACAGCACCAGGTTTTGATGGTTAGCTTGTTGGTCTTCACTTTTCTGTTGGTGTTCTTCTGGAACTTACCGTTTTGATTCTTTGTTTCTCGTTTTTTTCTTTGTCCTTACTGGGCGGCTTACCCGCCCCCTCCTCTCCCCCTGCCTTCTGTACCTTATAATACCACGGCCTGTTCACCTCGCCCCCTCCCCCCTCGTACCGCTCCCCCTCGTACCCCCGCCCCCTCCACCCGTGCCCCTGCAGTCGGACCGCTGGGAGGTGGACAGTGACGAGGAGGTTCTGGAGAGGATCTTGAAGCTGCCCCCTCTCCGCACCAAGCAGCTGTTCAGCATCCCCGAGGTGACAGACGAGGAGGACAACAGCCAGGAGGAGCCCCCCCGCTACCACCGCCACGCCCCCCACACACACCGCCCTGGGGACAGCCACAACAGCCCTCGACACCACCACCACCAGCCTAACCCTCAGGCCCAGCCGCACCACCATCACAACCACCACCACCACCACCAGCCCAACCCCCAGGCCCAGCCGCACCACCACCACCACAACCACAGTGTCAGCCGGGACGTCAGAAGTCAAGCCAAGGAGCCTCTTTCCAGGCAAGGGTCCTCGCAGGGCCGGCCACGGCCCCCTCTTAGGGTCCACTACGCGGACACGGTGGACACCATCAGCTACCCTGAGGAGGAGGTGGAAATGGACTCTGACGCTAGCCTGTATGCAGGGCCCAGCAGCAGGCAGGTGTGGACGCACCGCGCCCCCCTCAAGGCCCCCCACCACTCCAGCAGGGAGGGGACAGTGGGAGGGGTGGGGGACCGTCTCAGGAGGGAGGCCTTGCTCAGGAGTCAGATGGCCGTCGCCGCGGCCACGGGCCACGGCCCGACCTCGCAGGGCAGCCCCTACCTGGTCAGCAAGACGGTGCGGACGGTGAAGGCGCCCAGCCCCGGCGTGGAGATCGACGTGGAGTACGGCACAGACAACGACGAGGAACCCCTGGGCTACGACAGTGGGGAGGTGGTGGTGGAGCAGATGAGCTCAGAGTGGTGGGTGGAGGGGCCGCAGCCGGACCCCTCCCGCCCCGCTCTCCGCCGGCCCAAGGCGGAGCTCCAGGTCTCGGCCGCAGCCCACCAGAAATGGGTGTGTTATCCATGTCCCCCACCCTCCCTACTCCCCTCCCATCCCCGCGCTCGCCCTCTCCACCTACGGCTAAATGGCTGTAACCTCTTGTGTCCTGCTGTGGAGGATTCTGGGAGGATTAGCCATGCGTGTAGCAGGCAACAAAGCAAGGGGTTAGGGCCTTGTTAGCAGAGCAGGACTCTAGCCTCTGCTGCACTGTCATAGGGCCTTCAGCCATAAGAGAAGCTGGATGGATGCAAAAACGTACTCATTTATTTCCTTGTGGCTGCATTTGGAGCCCCTCTCCTGGCATCTGTGTAGTCATCCTGTCCTCCTGTGCCCGCTGCCCCAGAAGACTCTTCCCTCAGTCGGGGAGCTCCTCCTCCACATACCTCCCTGCCCCCCCTCCTCCTCCCAATCCACCAGGACCCGTCCCAACACTCCTCTAGTCTGTCCTTCTGTCTGTCTGTCTCCTGCCCTGTAAAGGCTTGATTCACTTTTCCGTGCGGAAAGCTGAGGCGCGTAGAGGTGTTCTCCTGTGTTCCCTGTGTGACGTCATTATACACACGGCATGTCTGTCCACATCTATGGATGAGAAACCTTCTTGGGTTTGCTGGTGTCACGTGGCAGCGTGATGTCATTAAGGGCATATCCACAGACAGTTGCTATAACATCCATGTTTGCTATTTGAGAGTTTGCAGGTGTCCCTATCCCCTGTAGTGTGTGTGTGTGTGTGTGTGTGTGTGTGTGTGTGTGTTGTGTAACTTAGTGTAGCTGTGTGTGCCTCTAACCCTCTTGCCTGTGTCCCCCAGGAGGGAGGCCGAGACCCGGGGCTGGATGCTGGGGCCCCGTGGACGGGAGGCCCACCAGAGCTGTCCCCTAAACTGGCACGCTCTGTAGCCAGGAAGATAAAAGGTCAGACTCTCAGTTCTACGTTCTGTCCATCGCTCTACCTTTTGTCTCTTTTTTCTAACATGTTTGAACAGTACATCAGTGCATCGACAGTCAGATTATCGCAGTGCGAGAGGGGGGAGGGGGAGGAGATGGGCGAGGGGAGGGGATGCAACAAGATAGGTAGGGGTTCAAGCAGAGGGAGAGAGAGAGAGGCAGAGAGATAGAGGGAGAGTGAGAGAAAGAGAGAGAGAGAGGAAGAGAGAAAGGGAGAGAGAGAAAGGGAGAGAGAAAGAGCTAAGCTCAGAACTGGCTTAACCCAAAATGGCTTGTCATGACATGAGACAGGAGGAAGTGACAGCAATGAAAATAGTAACCTAGATTAGCCGCAGTGAAACCAGGCTCTGTGGGGGAGCATGGCTGTCTTCTCTCCCTCCTTCTCTCCCTCCTTCTCTCCCTCTGTTAGTAGCCCTAGATTGCTCCTCCTTTCCCTCCTCACTCTCTTTCTTCTCCCTCTGTCTGTGAAGCTCACACGAGGTCTTACTGAAAACATCACATGTAGAACTGAACTCTATTCTATAACACCATTCTGAGTTGTGACTGCGTACGTGAGGCTAACACCCACAGCGCACACACGCTAACATCAGGCCTACAAGCGCACACACGCACACACACGCAGGAAGAGCCCGGAGAGAAAGTGAGCATCGTATCTACATAGATAACCTTTGAGGATATGAAAGTGTGCTGCTTCACCGTCCATGACTGTTGCTACAGATAGACTGATCCTTCCTAATGAGATAGACTGCGTCTCACTGCTGCAGCTTACACGTTGCTACAGCAGCTTACTCACTCTCACTGGGCAGGCTGGAGTGAACGCCATACTCCACGCTGTGGTCGTGGAAACGCTTTCACACTGTCAGGGCAGCGGACAGTAACTCACACCAGATGTTTTCTGTCTTATGTTGTTTTCCATGTAGAATATGCTCTTTGGATGTGATGCTTTCCGGTGCAAACATGCCCATGCAATAGAGGGTAGCTCTCTCAGTGGGAGTGTGTGTGTTTTAAGAGGTCATTTAATGGACTTACTGGACAGCAGAATAGTACAGGAAAAGCTGGGGATCATCAACATGAGTGCACGTTTCTCAATCTGCTCAAGCAGACTTAGGATCAGCGCTTGAGCTTGATTACCTCACTTAAGAACAGTCATGGGGGACGCCATAACAACCAGGGGGGGGGTGGGGGGTCCATCATGCCACATGCCAGCCTAACCTAGCATTTCTGAACTGCACATATAGGCAAAGAGATTCAATTAAATGTTGTGTGTGTGCAGAGAGTGTGGAGTCTGGCAGACTGATCGGAGACAACGAGGTTCGTGTGTTTGTGGCTCTCTTCCCCTACGACCCGGCAGCCATGTCGCCCAACCCAGACGCTGCTGAGGAGGAGCTGCCGTTCAGAGAAGGACAGATCATCAAAGTAGGCATCTCTCACCTCTTCCACACTGCTGTCTTTAATACTGCTGTCGTCCGCACTGTCTTCAATACTGCCGACTTCCACACTGCTGTCTTCTACACTGCTGTCTTCCACACTGCTGTCTTCTACACTGCTGTCTTCTACACTGCTGTCTTCTACACTGCTGTCTTCTACACTGCTGTCTTCTACACTGCTGTTTTCTACACTGCTGTCTTTAATACTGCTGTCTTCCGCACTGCTGTCTTCAATACTGCTGTCTTCCACACTGCTGTTTTATACACTGCTGTCTTCTACACTGCTGTCTTCTACACTGCTGTCTTCTACACTGCTGTCTTCCACACTGCTGTCTTCAATACTGCCATCTTCTACACTGCCATCTTCAATACTGCTGTCTTCTACACTGTTGTCCTTACTGCCCAGTGTCAAGTACTGATGGGTCTAGCAGTGGTAGAGCACCTGACCGTAGATCTAGAGGTCGCAGGTTCAAATCCCCCTCTGTATGTTGCTGTGGATCAAAGAGAAATGAATGCATTGTTGTTTTTAGTATCTGACCCTCCGTGTGACATCCCTCCACCCTGACCCAGGTGTACGGGGACAAGGACTCCGATGGCTTCTACCGGGGCGAGTCTGGAGGTCGTCTCGGTTACGTGCCGTGCAACATGGTGTCTGAGATCCAGGTGGAGGACGAGGAGACCAGAGAGCAGCTGCTTCAGCAGGGCTTCCTGGCCACTGATGCCTCCATGGAGAAGATAGGTACGCCAGTCCGCCAATCACCCATCCCCAGCCAATCACGATAGGTCTCCCACCCCATTCGACTAGACAAAGACGAGCTTTCTGTTCAATGTCAGCTCCGTGACCTCTTCTCCATGTTGTCTGCTGGGGACTTTTGAAACTCTCAACAGGTGTTTCTTTTGTGGTTTTGGTTCATAAAAATCCCCATCGTCTCCCATGTTGTGTGAAGTGAAAGTAAGTGAAAACGACAGCATCCCCTTACGGGGCACATTTGGTTAAGAAATGCCATCTTCCAACAATACCAGTAAAGGAGGCAGTTAGGTGGCAAGGCGAGGAAACCACACGTTTCCCCTGGCAGAAAGTAGCGTCCTTGGCACTCCTTTGAGACGCTTTGCGTGCTTCCACGGTTCACGTCGCACCTGCTTGTGTTTCAGCCTCAGGAGATCATGTTCACCTGGAGCTCGTTGCCCTGCTCTGCTACCGATGTTCACAGCTACATCGCCATGCAACTCCTTTCAAAGCAGTGCCAAACTCCTTAGTCAAGAGGGTCCATTTGTGAGCCCAAGCCCCTCTAGAACCTCTGCGGTTGAACGTGTCAAACATGTTTCCCAGCAGCCGCCCTGCCTGCCCAACTGAGTTGACAGGACGCTGCAACCCTCAGCTTTCGGAGAAATCCTTGCCGATGTTTTAACCCTTTCACTTCCACTTTGTCTCCCTGCCGTGTTTGCTGGTGATTGGTTGGGTTCTCCAGCGCTTTTTTTTACGGGCTTCTCATTCTGTCTTTGTGTGGTCTACTTCTTCTCCATTTTTGCGTCTCTGTGTTTTTGGTTTTGTTTTGTTTTGTTTTTTTTGGTTACAAATGTTGCTGTCCTGTTCAAACTCCATAAAGGCACTCGCTCTCACGCACAGCTTCCCCGTCGCCCTGTCCCACCGCCGAAACCGCGACGATCCAAGAAAGGTGTGTCTGGCTCCTGCTGCTGGCTGACTCTGTGCCTCTCTCTCCTCCTCTCTCCCACTCTCTCTCTACCTCTCACATGCACGCTCTCTTTCCCTGTTGCTTAGTGACCAGAGGGGATTCTTAATCAAGCGTGTTATTATTACCATATCACACAAGCGATAGCTATCGATAGGTTAAAGAGCAGGGAACATGGTTACATTTCAAAACAGCTAGATTTTCCATTATAACCTAGTGGTTGCATTTAATGGCAGCTATATTTCAAACCTATAACCTACTTGTACTTAATAGTAGTTTGACTGAGAAGTTAATCTGCCGTGATCCTGTACGTTCTAGTAGCCTGCCTTGGAGAACATGTCAGTGGGTTGCTGTTATGACACTGTAGCCTTCCAGTGACAGCCATACCCTGGAGTCAGGAAGGCCTCCCCTCTGATCTCCTCCATCTGTGCCTTGTGTCTGGTGCTGTGTGATGCCTGATGGAGCCCCGGGCTGCCTAGGCCCTGCTGGGCTCTAGGTGGGGTTTGATTCCTGCTCCTCAGTGTTCACTGTGTGGGAGGCTGGTAGAGCCACAGTGAAGTGTGTTAACTTGCTCCTCTCTCCACTCCCCCTGCCCCCTCTCCCCCCAGTGGAGTCTGCAGCACAGTGGGAGGAGAGCTTAGACTCCTCCAGCCAAGGTTTGTCCCCCCCCCCCCCATTACGACCCCCCTCTGCCCCCCCGCCTCCCTCCAGCATGCCTTCAGATAAACGCTCCGGATTCCCTCGGCCACCTGCATGCCTTCACCTGATCCTGTACTGTGTGCCCTTATCCTGTGAGCTTTGCCTTGTTCTGTAACTTCCTCACGGCAGCAGGCGAGTCAGAGGCTGGCGACATTCTCAGAGCACACTTCCTCCTGCTCGCTCCACCCTAACCCCTGACAAGATGGCCCCAGCATGGACGTCTGTTTCTCTTCCTGATTTGAGATGACTGGAAAATGACATGTACATTCACTGTAGTGCTTGCTGAGATTGTTCATCTGTTAACTCATCTGTTAACTGTCATTGTATGACGCTGGCCCAGTGTAGCGTGACGCTAACTGGAACTAACCTGCATGCCAATTAGCTGCCCTCCACCGTCGAGTCACTGGCCCAGAACCACACAAAGCCTCACTGCAGTCCACTGTGTGTTTGACAGATCCCAGCCAATCTGCTGTTGCCACGGGGAACCCAGAACCGGGCCGTCGAAGGATGGTGGCCATCTTTGATTACGACCCTCGAGAGAGCTCACCCAACACCGACATAGAGGTGAGAGCCAGTCCTTATATAGGGTTAGTTTATCAATGATTACGTTGAAAGCGTATCTGAATCGTACTAACATATGACACTAATCTTCTTGCACTCTCTTGTATTATTGGGATTCTTTTCCCTGATGGTGCAGGCTGAGTTGACCTTCAGTGCAGGAGACGTCATCTATGTATTTGGAGACATGGATGACGATGGCTTCTTTTATGTGAGTGGATTATGTGGTGGACTATCTGACTGCCTGTCTTGTCAGCCTGCTGCTCCTAACATGCGTGCTTGCCTGGTTTCCAGGGAGACCTGAACGGACAGAAGGGCCTGGTGCCGTCCAACTTCCTGCAGGCCCTGCCGGCGACGGGGGAGGAGGGGGCCGGGGGAGGAGCCCCAGCAGAGGCACCTGCAGCTGCCAACAGCAGGGACTCCCAGGTAAGCCCCCACTCCCTCCTCCCCCCCTGTCTCTCCCTCTGTCACCCATATCGTCACACTGGGAGGACCCGTGGCAGAAAGCTAAAACGATGTTTGTCGCATGACTTTGCATTTGACTCGTTCTCGGCCATCTTTCATGTCCTTGTTACTGACTTGATACAGCTGTCTTCTTTCCATATCTTATCTTTCTGTTGTTTTATCGTTGTCTTTTTGTGTTGTCTATATAATTTCCCTGTTTTTATTTTTTGCCCTCTCTGTCTCCTGCATGGCCTTTTGCAGAAGCAAAAACGAACTGTGCACTTTAAGACTTGAGCGTAAGTGTTCCTACTGTCAGAGAAGCAGCCCCAGACAGGAGTCTGAACGCCCTCCTCCAGCCCTTCCTACTCCCTCCCTCCCTGCCTCCCTCCCTGCCTCCCTCCCTCCCTGCCTGCCTCCCTCCCTGCCTCCCTCTCTGCCTCCCTACATGCTAGCTCCCAAAGTCCTTTCCCAGTGTAGGAGACCAGCCCCTAAGATGGTGTTGACATGAGCCTGTCTGTCTGTCCTGATGCCTCCCTGCATTCATGTTCCTGTTCTCCTTATGTTTCCTCAATTTCCTCACATGTAAACATTCAGTAGAGCTTGTAAGTGAGCAAATCAGTTTATGCATTATGCTGGGTATATAAACTGATTCTCTGGAAGTTGAGATGGATAATGTGGCAGTTGATGGGAATAGTTTGCTAGATATGTTTTGCATAGTAGTGATGTTAGTATAAAGTGCAATGTTATATAACAGCATGTTCTCATCCCTGGTGTTGGCCCTCCTCCAGGGGAGCCTGATCACCTCCGTGGAGCAGCTGGACCCGCGGGCCCCGGGCCCCGATGAGGCTGTGGAGCCTCAGGCAGGGCTGCACGACCTGGCCCCCTCCCACCACACCGTCCTGGAGCCGGCAGTGGATGTTGAGCCATCGCCAACACTACACCCAGCCCCCGCCCCCGTCCCAAGGCAGGTCCCAGGCTCCTCCCCCCCTAACCTCCCCACACACACAGGGTCCTCCCCCCTTGACCCTCCCACACACACAGACTCCTCCCCTCCGGGAAAGAAAAAGAGAAGTTTTTTCTCCAAAGGAAAAAAGCTGTTCAGAAAGCTGGGCTCCTCCAGCAAGAAGGAATGAGTTTTAAAGCACTTTTCCATGTTTGTCGTTAGTCTCAGACGTTAGCAGTTAGCTAACGTGTCAGTAGGATAGGGTATATAGACCGTAACACACCTATGAAGCTCTGTATTACTCATCCTAGACCAGCTGTCCAGATAGGAAGCGTATATTCAGCTTTATGGCCAATACAATGCTGCAGCATGTTCATTTGCATGTGGCTGTATTTCAACTCCCCGCTCTCACAGTCTGCCTCAAAATACCCCCTGATTAAGTATTAACCAGTAGTTCACTCTTTTGAGGTTTAGACGTAATCTCAAAGTAAGCTCTGAAGGATTTGCCTAGAGGGATGGGATACCGAAGTGATTTGAAGACGCTACACCTTGACAACCTGGTGGTCAGTGTGGCGAGGCTCATTCCAGGGTCAGAGGGTGCGGTCGGGAGACCAAGGAAGTGCACCTGTATCTGGTTGGCTCACTCTTTGTAGATCGACCTGCACTAGGGCAGCAACCTGATTGATTTTAACTGGATTTCAAACTTCCTTTTTGGTAGTGAGAAGCATTTGATTATCGTATTACGGTCGTCTTTAATGCCGACTAATTGTTCAAACTGTGCAAATTGTACAGTTGCAATTAGCTGACTGTACAAACTGTCAGTCTGTACAGATCCAGAGTGTTAGTGGTGGTCAGGCTGCTTTCCACGTTGCATGCTTGTGCTGTCAGAGCAGGAAGTCCCCAGCGGCCCCTTGCAGCTGAGACGTCCCTGCACGTGAAGGTGTCGGCCCACAGGACTGCCGGTGTTCGCTCCTCTGGTCAGTGTAGTGTGGGTGGGTGTGGACAGGGGGAGGAGGGAGCCAGGGGACAGCCCAGGTGGGCAGGAGGACCTCTGCTGACTGGCTACACTGAAGCTTGGACATGCCTTTTTTTTCAGAAGATGACACGGAACTCATGTCCTTGACTTTGGCACTGGACAGGCCTGGATGTTTGCGTGCGCGTGTGCGTGAGTGTGCGTCAGGAAGGATAGTTAAAAGACTGTCAGTGTTCCAGGTCTCTCTGCTGGTGTTATTGGCTCAGTGTGGAGTCTGTATTTCCATCAGCCTGTCTGCTGCTGCAGGCTTGTCAGCCTCTGTTTTAGGAGGGTTGGAGGTTTAAGGGACCAGTCACTCAAACTTTATACGAGGATTGGTTCTCGTTCACTTAGGCCACTCTGGTCATGTAGTTTTGGACAACACAAGCACTGTCGTTGTTTCTGTCTTGCACGGTACACAAAGACGCAGCGTGTATATGCAGTGGTTTCTGAGTGTGGTCTCCTAATAACAAAGGTCCTTTCTTGTTGCAATATGTTTTGTCCAGACATGTTCTGTTTGTTTGATTTAGTTTCGTTTAATGACTCTTGGGCTATAATTGGGTGAAATGATTTCTCAGGTTTTTACTCAAGTCTGTTCGTTGTGTAAAGAGCCATGTTGTCTTAGCTGTGGCTGTCTGCAGGATAAGATACTTGCCAAAATCTTAGGTGCTTTGCCTGTTACCATGTCAGAAAGAGCACCAGGGTTGTGTTGAGTGGGGAACAGTCAGATCATAATGAATGTGTTGTGTGAAAGAGGTGGTGTGTGAATATGACAGACTGCTGGCTCCCTCCAAAAAGCCCTGGAAAGTAGGTGGCGTCAACGCTCACCTGACTGGATATGTCGGAGGCAAATCTGTTTTTTTTTTTGTTTAAAAAAAATCTTTTCTTTTAGGGAGGGAAGGGGGGGAACTATTTTATTTTGTACCATCTAGTTTTGTTGTTAGAGGGTGTCTTTACTGGGCTGCACACAACCAGGAACGAGGTAGCAGAGGTCGGAATGTCACAGGAGGAACTTTTGAAGTTAAGTTGCCGAAATGTAGTCTGTTCGTATGTCCTCATGGCCTTTAATGCACTACTGTTCCCTAGCCTGCTCTGTAGTAGGAAGGCTGCTACACTGTTATCACCCACAATAGCTAGCACCCCTGTCCCATGAAACTGTCCCCTAGCCTGCTCTGTAGTAGGAAGGCTGCTACACTGTTATCACCCACAATAGCTAGCACCCCTGTCCCATGAGACTGTCCCCTAGTCCAGCTCTGCTACTTCAATACAACCTGAACCTTTCGGGAGCATTTTAGGCAAGTTGATATTATTTAGCCTTACAAGACCTTGTTTAGTCTTAATGTGTTGTTTACATAACTTTGATCGACTGCATGCATAATGATGTGTACCCATATTCTGCCTTATTAATTTATTGTAATATTTACGTATTTATAGTTCTACTTGGATATATTTCAGTAGTCTGACTGTGAATGCAGTGGTAAGCCAAGTATGGAACGTGCTGTTTTTAGGAGTTGTGTGTCTGTATATAAATGCACAGTGTTCAGTAGCTTGCTGATGGGACTGAAGACGTTCGGTATTTTCATACAGAGAAGGATTTGTTTTCTGTCTTTCCTGACCTGTATGCAGTCTGCTAAAACCAAGCGGAAGATGTACTTTTTGTATAATAAGGTTTTTATTACCCATTTTGGAAGTTCACCTGTAAATACGTGTTGTTTATATTGTTTTTCAGATGTCCTTTTTGCATGTTAAGGCAGTGTTGGTTGAGGAGGAATATCAGAGATAGGGCACAGACTTGTTGACATTGTGGCAGTTTCTTTCAATATGGATCTTTTTACAGGAATAAAGTCTATTTTCACATAAATCTGAAGTGATGTTCCTTGTCTTGCAGTTCCTCACTGTGCCATTAGTCTAAAATCATATTGGGGAGTAGAATTCATCAGAAAAAAAACTTTATTGTTTCAAAATGGAATCTTTATTCTTTCTTTATTTCAAACAGCAAATACACCATAATCAACTTCACATCGTAATAACCATATGAGAATGGAACGCCTCTGGCCCGCTAAGAGAAAGCCCAATTCGTGAGGAGTCTGTCTTTGTTGGTTGGCGTGCACCGCTCATGTGAACTGGACAGGGTGGAGACACTCTGAGCTGTGCACTGCCACGTGAAACAAAGCAGGTTCCTCTTTTGCTGATTTCCTGAGTGTCGCCACGCCACCACGCCATGATCGTTGCTCCCGTCACCGTAGCCAACAGTACACTCATCCATAAAGTAGGAAACACTACACTGTGGCGAGGAGTTTAGTAGTGCTTTCTACTTTATGGATGACTGCACTGTACATCCATAAGTCCTCTTCTTGTCTTCATTCTTTTTCTGTCTTTCACACCTGCCCCATGCTGGTGTCCACACCCAGCATTAAGCTCTGCCAGACATGGACAGACTCTTATAGAAATGGTCTGTTTTCCTTGAATGAGTTACTACGGAACAGTTATACAACAGTATGCACTATGCTGCAAGTTTAGAGGAATAGTCAATTGCCGGTGAGGAATTATAATGCCCGTGCATGTGGAGGTAGTATTATACATTACACAGACATGCTTCTGCAAGGTCATCCAAAGAACTTCATGATAATCATTGTGGAGGTTATTGTAGAGAACATATCTACCCCACCCATCCCCCCCATGTCCTTATTTCTATATCATTTCTCAGAACAAGACAAAAGCACTGTCTCACGGCAGCCATTTTGTCTGACGTGAGTAAGCTTTTTTCAGGCATTTTAACTTTAAGGAACAATTTTCTTCTAAATTTAAATACAAGTTTGATCAAACTTTATAAACTTTGAAATTATTTGAAACTCAGACCCATTGCAAAAAAATAAAACAATCAACCTGTACCAGAATTAAAACTGCGTTATTCAAGTCAGCAAAATGGTTGTAATTACCATGAAATTTCTGCAGAATTGGCTTTTTCATTAACAAAATGTTTTTAAAATGCCAAATAGTAGACTAAATATATACATAACTATAATTTACATTTTATTGGGGGAGAAAAATACTCTGTAAATCTTCCAAATTTAGAAATGTAATCCATAATACAAAGTAAAGCAATTAAAAAATATGCAATTGAATAGCCATACTGTACCTCACCAACAAGTGTATTTTTCTCTGAAGAGCTAAGAACTTAGTCTTGGTTGCCTTTGACGATGTCTTCTCGTCTGTGTCCAAGAGGTGGATGAAGAAGAAGAAGAGTTTGTGTCCCTTTTAAGAGTGGAGACCTAGATCACGTGGGCTCAACCACAGGAAGGGGTCTAACAGTCACCATCGCTCTCTCTTTTCTTCTTCCGGGAAATTCGCTCACTCCTGCAAATGCAAGACACCACGCCTATTATAACTAAACTTACCTACTCGAGTATAGTTCTTGTCAGACACCATTTTTATATATTCATATATATATATATATATATATATATATATGTGTATATATATATATATGTGTGTATATATATATATGTATATATATGCCTCAGAGACATAGTGTTAGAGTTGTGGAGTTCCTCTGCTCACAAGTGGAAGGCATGTTAATAACGTGGTTTTATCAACTTTTTGTCTTGGGTCAAACCTAAATCTGATTTCAACAGGTCAACAGGAACAGTTGTCCACAGAATGAGTGAGGTTCTAGAAGGGTTCAGTCCTGTCCTGTTCTTCAGGTGCCCCACACTGCGTCTTAGAACCATCTCCACATACCTCTCCTGTTTTCTGGTCCAGGGTTCATTGCCACCAGGTTGCATCAAATAAATGTTTACCCGTGAATAATATTTTTCAAAGCTTCATGACATTGTATTGCAGGGAAGTTGAGCAATTCAGATGAGGTTTGAAGAGATGATAGATAGAAGCTATGTATGTGTCTGTAGTTTATCTCTGCTGAGGTTAAATATATAGCAGGTGACACCTTTGTCACTTCCAGCTAGTAGTATGCAGAAGTGGGTAGTTTCTACACAGCTTAAGATAACCAATGTTACTTCATAGGTTATTGACTCAGTTTAACTTGGGTTGGTAGTTTCTGCTTCTTGCAGCACACACGCTAGATAGTGGGTCTGATAAACCTGTTCAGGAAGTACCTGTTAGAGTATAACCTCTTGTTATTTCCTGTGCTGAGGCCTTTATATGCTCATTCTTGGTTTTCAGCCGTAAAGGTTACTTTAATATGTACGTTGCACTCTAAATACGTTTGAAATGGATGGTTTATGTCATTAGAATGAGAGATGTGTATATTTTGAAAGAGAGAAGTCTGCTATTTTCAACATGGCACCTCATTCTCACACTGTCTGTGACATAACTAGGCAGCGAGACTGACAATCTCAGGGCGCAATTCTCAAGACATCACAAAAATAAAAACAGCCAAATGCATTATTCTGTTCGTCCAATGTCGACACTCTACGACTCTGAAAGAAAGAGAGCAAGAGAGACAGGAAGTGGGGGAGGGCTGGAACACTTTAGGTCACAGATAGAACCTTTTGTGTGAAAGGCTTCTTAGAATTAGACTGGGCACTGTTGTACTTTTCAAAGGCCAGTTCACAAGGTGTGCCTACACTGATGCAGTGGAGTCCCACACCTCTAAACAGTAGTCTGAAAATATTTGGATTGTGTTTCTGTCTGATAGCTCTGTAACATCCCTCTCTCTGTCTTACACTTTGCCAGGGGCCAGAGCACAGTTCAATTCCCATTTCACGACTGAAAGGCCATAGAAGTTTCAATTCCCCCTGTACAACATTAAAACTCCCTCCAGTGGAACAGTCAAACTGGTTATAACTGTTTTTATGATGACATCCAATTAATGTGTTGTGGTGCCTTTGTATATTAATCTAATAGTATCAAGGTCAAATAACAGCCTGGCAGCTCACTGAGATCTTATTTGATCCTCTGCTCCTGGTCATGTGTGCCCATATTTAAAAACAGTCTACTTTGGCTTTCTAGTCCTTTTTTCATGCATACCCCTTCTCTCACTTTTTTGCCTCTATCTTCATGTCACATTTGCAAAGGCTTGAATGTCACTTCTGTTCTGGAGAGGAAGTAGAAATACCACAGAATCAGGTGTCAGTATAAATACATTTATTCAAATAAATACATCTTCCCAAATGGGTATTTTGTATAATGTGCGCAAGCTTATCCGGCCCTTGTGATGACTACAGATACTACTACTACTACTACTACTACTGATACTACTGTTTGCTGAAAAGGGAGACGCATCGACTCTCTGATTTCTTCCTTGAAATCCATCCCTGGTGACACCTCATGTAGGTTTATAGGTGAGAGACATGAGAGAAGTCTGTCATGGAGACCCTGGGTGGAGTAATGCATACTTCACCCTATATAGTATACTACCATACACACAAATATAGCGAGTGTGTGTGTGTGTGTGGGGGGGGGGGAAGCAAGAACAAGGACCCCGCCAGTGTCAAGGTGTCCACGTGAGTGCCTTTTAGGAAGTGATCAGTGGCCCTGATGAGCACAATGCCAGGGAGGCTTTCCCGAGCGCATGCCGTCCCCTAAGATAGACCTTATCTGGGGCAGCAGCCATTTCCCCTCCCTGGCTCTGCTCTCCCAGGCCTCCTCACACCCTGCCTCTGCTCTCCCAGGCGTCTTCACACTGCTACACTACCAAACCACACACCCTGCCTCTGCTCTCCCAGGCGTCTTCACACTGCTACACTACCAAACCACATACCCTGTCTCTGAGTCACTGTAGCCCCACCCTCATCTACGACACTTTCCAACCAAAAGGACACTTTCATGGCATCATTAATTCTATTAATACGCAATCACTCAAAATGCGTTCAATGAATGAACTGGCTCTTGAATGTTTTGCGATGTTCTGAAATTGTATCTAGAAATTTCAGTTGAATTTTTCTCTCAAGAAATACACAGCGAGGAGCCTTGATGAGGACATTTCACCATAGCAACGTAGCTGCAGAAACTCCCGCTGTCTCAGTTCTGTACTGTCGCTGCTCTCACAACGCCCAAGAGGGAGGAAGTTCCCTCTGGCATTATGAAACGCAGTCACGAGCGTTGAAGTGCATGTTTCTATGTCTGTGCATGTGCTGTTAAAACATTTAAAATGATCTATGCCCTGGTGAGGTCTCGATATCATTTTTTTTCGTCCACCGTTTCCATCCTCTCACTGTAGAAGGCATGCTAATTGTTGGAGGAATAGCTTCAACTTCAGTCTCCATGTTGACGACACGTTGAAAACCCAGGATGTTGTAACCTCTGGTTTAATCTCTCTGAGATAACAGTGTCAGGAAAACGTGAGCCAGGATGAAGTCTGGATGCTATTTGTTATCAACCAGGAATCGGATTAACATGCAAAATATCAACTTAACAGAATAGTAGCATCACAGACATGTCCAAATAAGGGCAAAATGCAGCATGGCAGCCACCAATGAAACCTGCCTATGCATCCTTGAGAGATCAGACAAAGACGAGGACATGCTGCAGACACAGAGTGTGTGATGTTCTATGCTGGAGTTAAAGCACGAGTCCCAACCACAAGGCGGGGCTGACAGCATTAAACCCCTGTCACAGAGCCTGTGGTTAGCCATGAGATACCGAGAGCTGGTTCGCTAGTTTTGCTCTTAGTGTGCAGACACACATAGAACCACCCACTGCCATCATTGAATGACTGATCAAAATGGGTTTACAGATAGACAGGGGAAAAAGTGAAACTCAACTTGACTGTTTAGCAGATATTTGGGGCTAATTTTACAGGTGACTTTTTATTTTTTTTGTCTTCTCATTTACAAGATAGATAGGTGTCTTTAGTTCTTAGTGTAACTAAGCCTCACCTACCCCCTCCTCTTACCATAATGGCACATTATGGAGGCTGAAAGGAACCACAGGAAGTCAACTCAGACTGGTTGTTCATCAAACTTATTTCCCTCATTTGATTGTCAACTGTTCCGGCCCACCTGAGACTGTTTCTCCAAGGTTTTGGGAAGTGTGCGTTGAATAATTGAATGTTCAAAAACATGACTTCACAAAACAGAGTTTTTGTCACTATACTTAGTGTGAATACGTTTCCATTGTGAAAAAGATGTAACATGATCAGGTGAGAATATTATCCGTTACTGTAGTTCGAGCCTTAGTGTAAATACTGGTTAATATAACTAAAGTATCACACCCACAAAGAATACAATGATATCCTGAGAAAATGGTTTCTGAGTGAAGGAAGTGTGACAGATATTGTGCTCATTGGGTTCATATGACAGTGGCATGGAGCTCCATTTGAAGCTAAACCATGTCAGTCAGCAAGTCAACACCTGACACAATTCTTTTCACTCAAGTTCTCAGGATGTCAACATGTCATTTGAGTACCTGATGATTTTACGAATATACAATCAAACCAGATCTTAAAAATAACCATGTGGAATTTGAACTTAACAGCAGTCAGTAAATCATTAGGGATCAATGCTTCCGTTCGGCATCATTGACTTCATCATCATTACAACGTTGCAGGTGAAGTGATGGAAAGGTTGTTTTTTTCCCATTACTATGAATTAGACCTTCTTTCCATGATCCTGACGCATGCCATTTGCATGTCCTCAGTGTTTAATGAAATGCACCATCTGTATGTATTCATTGAGCTTCCTCTTTAATCCAAAGCAATGGCTCACCTGCATAGTAATGTACACACCAGTCCTTCTACTGTTTGGTGAAAAATATAAGTAGCACTCATCAGTTGTCAAACTGAGGTAGCTAAAGTATGACAGTGAATGTTTAATTGCCCCACAGAGAGGATATGACTGCAACTATGTTGTGATTTAATGGCTCATGGTTGTCATCCAAATGCGTTTATTTGAAATGCATTTGTTGCCCTTCTTAACTGGCGTCACAGCGCTATCAAGTGGTAGACTTGTGGAATCACTGTAAAAATACAACAATTGGAAATGAATCCCAGACGTTTTTATTAGAAAAAGTTGTCTTTCATTCAATCAGCCAGACTTAAGAAATAATGAACAACCAACAACATAACCAAAAATAAACCCATGTCTGATCAACGATCCCCACCAACCACTGATGTTTGTTCTTTTCAAAACAAAGTAAGAATGCTCTTTCACACAAACACTATTTTCACGTTAGCCCTGTCTTTCAATGCTTTCAATCTCAGCAAGCTAAAACATTTGCTTTTGATCCACAATTCAGTCCCAATATGTCTTCAATCGATGGAAATGAACGATGCCACAGAGTCACGGAGAGACAGCGTAGCGGTGTGACGTCAAGATGATCGTTGTGTCAGTAAACAGGTACAGATGACGCTCAGGTTTTAACAGCCGTGTCCCTGGATTTGTAGATGACCCCTCTGCTTTTCAGTTCTCTCACCACACCTGCAAGGAGGGAGAATGATGAATCTCAATAAGACGTTAAAATAGCCGCAGTCAGAAAATCACGTTCTGTTTTCAACAAATTATAAAAAGCATTTTGATGGACATACCTGGAGGTAGACGTCCTGTTACTGTAACAGCATACACGCCAGGTTTAAAATTACCTTGGGAAAGCACCAATATTAGTCAGCCATTTTTCCTGATACAATTTTGAATTTTAGGAACCCAATTGTGGGTTGTGACATGGGCAATTGTTACTGCAATTTTCCAAATTGCTACTTTAGATGGCAGACATGCATAGCTCTGAAACAGCTTACTTATTCTCTGCCATTTAGCCACCCAGCTGTCTTCGGGACTCATCATGGCGATTACTCTATAAAGAGACGGAGAGAACGTTTACAATTTAAGGAGAGTTATAAATCACTTAGTTACCCCTTATGTTAAACGATCATAACATCATGCTAGCCTGTCATGTTTACATGCAATAACATAGTAATCATACCCATCAAACGAGGAGCTTGTGCACTCGTACACCATTTCACGGTTCCCTTTCATCTGAAGATATGACTCGCAGTTGTCACAACCATCGTATTCAAACTGATCAATGGTCTGTTGCAAGGCAGGGAAATATTGTTGTTAGCTCCTTTGCTACCATTGAACGTCAGCTGTTCAGATAAGAATCGTTCTTAAAGTTAGCTAACTATACATAATTACTAATCAATTATTTGTGTCGCTTCATAATAACATATATGGTTAACTACTTTCAATGCAAGCTGATGTCATGTCCTGAATGGCAGAGGCTACTGGCATTAGGTCTAACGCTTAGGTAGCTAGCAAGCATTGAGCTAACACTTGCATTATTAAGTCAATAGCAAGAACAATAATACTTGATGTGGTGCTAGTACCTTCACAAGAGAGCATAGAAGACAAGCCCGCTGATGGCGGAGGTCTTTGGGAACCGTTTCCAAAGCCATTTTGTGTACTTAACACAAAAAGATGTATAGGATACGTAGCTAACGCTAGCCACGTACCTGATTCTATGTAGTTTTTGACTTGCGAACTGCTCGAATAATTTCCGGGGCAATATCTATACGTCACTAACGTACGCTTCACGCAAAATCGCACGCACGAGCATTGGGAAGTGAGACGCCAAATATTCGTTGTTCTTTCAACAGTTATTCAACTGTATTTACTCATACCCCCAGCTATGGTCTATTGCCATTTTACACTATCAGTACATATAGGCAGATAGAAGTGATGATCTTCTTACCTATTGCGTCTATGAGATGAATTATTTAAGAAATGTAATATGCAATTACAAAATAACTAGCGTTATTCCAGATATGTTTGTACTTTAAACTAAATTCCATTTGTAGTTTATCATGTATTATTTACTAGTACTGTCATAGGAAGGAAATTAATATATATATATTTAAAAAGAGAAAAATAAGCACAATGCAATAAAAAGGAAATGCCGGTAATATGAATATTTGAAAGCTAATTTGCTGTTGCGCCGTTTTGATAATGAGCGTTCTACTTTTTTAGCCAGTGCATCTCATCTTTAGTTTTTTATGGTCACTACCTCCAGCGAGTGGTTCTGTTACTGCTTGAATTCCTTGTAGGTATTTGGAAGAAAGCCGAAATCAGGACCAGTGATTTGACCTCTACAGCTCGAGAAAAAAAGATATGTTCATCAACTCGCTCGAGAATGAAGTTTTTTCTAGAATTTGAACTCATTGATTATGTGGGAACGCGCTCCAACGGTTCGGGAATACTTCCAACGGTTCTGAGACGAAGAAAGAGACGCAGTAAAAAACAAGGTTTTCCACTTTCCGGAAGTTATTTTGTGAAAGTTTAGAAATAATTGTAATTAAGGTATCCTACTTTTCATTCACTAGATAAAACAAATATTCAGATTCGAAGGCTATGCTAGGCCAGCCGGCCATTTGATCACGAAGTGAACAGCTACAGTACAGTATCCAATAGCTAGCCTGCAGTATTTAACAAGCTATTGAATCTTGTATTGCTAAAAAGCTGCTAGCTTTTTAGAACTAAACTAAAGTTGATTGAGCTAAAGTCTACCTAGATTTTGGTCTAAAAAATGGTTTGCTCATCTGCCATCAACCGTCGGCGAGGAGCGTCTTCATCTGATTTCTTTGTATCATTAGAACTAGCTATCCAATAATGATAGACAAGAATATTATTGTTTACATTAACGAATCCGTCCCTCCTCTCAGGTGAAAAAATGGACCTGGAAGAGGCTCTCCTTACTATACCTATAAACCCCAACAACTTCCCAGCAAAACTGTGGCGTCTTGTTAACAACCCCCAGAACTCTTCCATTCGTTGGGATCCCAGCGGTGAAGGTGTGGTAATTAACCAACAACAGTTTGAAGCTGAGCTGCTGTCCCCCCAGAAGAACACATTTGAAACCCTGGATCTTTTCAAAACGACCAACTTCACAAGCTTCATCCGCCAACTGAATCTCTATGGGTTCCGAAAGGTGATTGGATCTGGGGAGAAGCAGACTGATGGCAATTCTTCAACAGAGGGAATCCAACATCACTTCCGCAACCAAAACTTCAAGCAATGTCATCCTGAACTACTCGTGAATCTGAAGAGACTTACAAGTAGTAACAAGGCAAAAATGGAAGCTGGCCTTGAGGTGAACTGTCGGCCACCAAATCGCTTTCGACGACTCGTGGCGAATGGTGAAGTCGAAGACAGGCTCAAAGTGGTGAAAAGAGGTACATCGGCAGTGGCAATTAGGTCTGCGATGTTTACGTTCCATCCTATTTCAGAACCCTTTAGCTCATGATTCCACTTCATGTCGATGTTTCCTCAGGCTCTGGCTTTGTGGGACAGGCTCAGCGTGCACCTCCTCACCCATATCATCCAAGCAGATCTCAGCCCATGAAGGAGTACCACAGAACCCCCGTCCCCCCGCGGGCCTGGATCATGGGTCATGGAGATGCTCCATCTCCTACCACGTTCTACACTGACAAGGGAATCCCAATATCTGTCATCCACCGTTTTCCTACAGACACGGCATGTGGCGTGCAGTCTAACCCAGCCACCGTGCACATACAGCAAGGTGCACAGGGCCTTGTTAACCCTGGACAGAAGTACAGTAGTTTCATCCCTCATCATCCACAGTATCGACCCAGGTTCTACTCCCCTGGTAATCCAACATAGAGATATTTGCAGGTTATTATGTCATACTGTACCTGTATTGAGAGCGTTCTGTACGAATCGACATGTTGAGTTTGTTTGTGCTTCAGCAGTGTGCCAGTGTTGCCCCCCAAGCTCAATGGACCATGATATGACAAGTGCTCACCAGACACCTGCCCCATATTACAGCTATTACCAGGTAGATTCCACTAGGAAACAGGGGACATCTTTCCACAGCTATTCAGTTGGTATTGTAACTCAGTAGTTAAAAGATAAGCTATTTTCCTGGTGCGAAATGGATTTCCTGGAGTCAAATTCTACATTATTTCATGGGGGCAAACCTCAAACTTGGAAGATTGAGTTTGTGGCCTTCTATGTTTTGATTCATTACTGATGATCTGTATCTTTTTTTAGCCAAATTGTCCTGTGGGCTTTTTGTATCCGGGAAATCAGAACCAGAGCTGGCAAAGTGGAGAAAACCAGGACACCAAGAAGAATGACGTCAACCTGGACAGAGTTTTCCAGATAGTTGATGAACTGCAAGCATCCCCCAAAATCCACATGGTCAAAGTGGAGACCCCAGAGAAGCAGTCCCAGTGCCCCTCCTCCCCTGCAGACCAGCCTGTGAGCTCCACCCACAGCTGGGGCTCGCCACACCTCCCGCCCTCCCTCAGCTCCAGCTCCATGCCAGCAGCCCTGGAGGCCAGCTCTGTAACTCCACACAGGCCCATCATTATTGCAGTCCCAGGGAACGCCCCCCAGGGACTAGCCATAACAGTGAACGGTCCTGCAGGTGAGCCACAGGAAGAGGAGCCACAGCCTGTGACTCTACAATCCAACCCAACCAATGTGGAGGCCCATCATAAGGTAAGCAGACTGCATGGAGAAGACTGCACTCTGCAAAGTACAACAGCAGCCTTTCGCACTTAGAAGAAATATATCAAAACCAAACAAACGTGTTGTTTTTGGTACCTTCAGGAAGAAGAGTTCAGCAGCTCTGAGGTGGAGGAGTTCCTAGACATAGAGGTCAGCAACAGTTTGCATGATGCCAGTGTCACACAAGACAGCAGTAGCAGCAGGAAGCTAACTAAATCTCCAGGTAACACTGTCGACATCGGTCGGCCATTCCGTGCGCTGTTTCTTATTATTCACGAATATCGAAGTCATAATTTCAGTGAGTTATCAGTAGTTTATCCTGCTGTAAAGTTTGATGTCGTATTTTTCCAGTCCTAACTTGACTGTTCATTGATGGTGGATTATTTTGTATTCTAGATGTCAACATGTTGGTTGAAGTGGCATGTAAGCAGGAATGTTGACCTGACTCAGTGTTGCTGACACTCAGCACTGCTTCGACTAGGAAGAAGAGACTAAGGAGAGTTTCTCAGACATGGCCAGTTTGTTGTTGCAACACATTTTATTTAGATGGAGTTTGTTTAGCAGGAAACTGTTAGTATAGAAACTGCTATCTTATAGTATGTAAGTTCAGCTCTTTGTTCTAACTTATTATTTATTTATAACTTTATAGATGCATATATATATATATATATAGGATTGTAACAGACCATTCTGCATGTATAGTTTTATCAATGCATACATTTCATACAAAAAACTTGTAATTAATTGAAGAGCAATGATTACTCATTTGTTTTTAAACAATTGTCAGTGTAAAATCAAAACCAAATGTATATGGCAAATATTTAACTTTGGCTAAATTTGGATCATTTTAAAAATCTGTCTTTTTAAAGTATTGCGATAAAAAAAATCAAATAAGTAAGGTTTGTTTCTATTTGTTTTTCACTAAAGTGGGTCACGTTAGCTTCATGCAGATTCTGTTTCCATACATTGTCCACTAGAGGGAACTCCACATTGGCCTATGCAACGAGTGGCGCTCTTCTGCTCCACCCTCGGTGACAGGCAGTCAGCAGGTAGACAGACAGTCAATGAGATCCCAGGGGAGGCAGATTCGGAGATCCAGATTTCGGGACTTTCGTGCTGTAGGAGTCTATGGTCTATCTTTACCACTTTAACTTTAGTATGAAAATCAACAACACTTTTGTTAACGACCCGGCTACCAGTGATACTGTGTTTGTTCAACTTCAAAGGACTTTTCGGTAACCTAATGACAAAAGTTGCGTTTCTCAGTTTCGTTAGCTGGTGGAGAATTTTTTATTAAGAATTTTAACCTAGAAGTGGGACACCGGAGAAATATTTTTTAGAAGTAGGCAAGAAGTTTCGATAACAAGCGACTTTACGGAGCGATAGACATGTGGATTCTTCGGTTACAAAAAATACACGTGATTTTGAACAGTCAGGTAGGCTTAATGCAATTGTTTAAATTAGTTGATTAAATGTTCAAATATTCTTTAAAGCTACATTCTGAACTTTTGATGACATTTGCTTGACGAAAATGTGCTGTAACGCACCCTTAGAAGACACGCTTGTCATTTTCTTCCCAAGTGGGATCAAGTCATATCAACATTTAGGATACAACCTAATATAGTTCAACAGCACTTTGAATTCTCTGGATACGTGGTGATGATAATCGTGTAGCCCTTTCACGGTACTGAGCGCTCAAAGCAGGGAAATTGCGACAGTTCTTTGACAACTTGCATCTGGAGTCAGCCGTGAGATTTCGCCTATTGCTCTTGAAATGCGACATGGAATACTTAGTAGCCTATTGACTGTAACGTTGCAGTGATTCATGTTTTTCAAAGAGTCGTGGACACTAATTGAAGTTGCAAAACTTTTGGGCGGATTATCCTCAACGTCATCAATTGAAGATGTAGCAGAAGCAGCCGTGTTGGAACCGACTGGACTTAACAGTTAACCTGCACGTTGCGAATGGACCAGCCAAGCCCACTGTTGTATTTCAAGTAGGCAAACCCCAAAGCCCTTGAGTGAGTGCAAAATCAATGTCCACGTCAAGAAACGCAATTTCAGTCAATGTGCTCACGTCTCGTTGCATGCACTGTTTAGCAACTTATATTAGTGACACCGGTTAACGTAATGTAACTTATGGTATGACATGTGTATTTTAACTATATTGACTGCGTTATTTTGGTACATTTCGCATATTGTGTGGCTATAAGTTCAACGTAGCAAAGGCTACTGATGGCAAATATGACAGCCGTCATGTTTAAAACCGCCTACATGGAAAAGACTTTCAAAGCAGGATAGGAAATCACCGGGAATTTACAGAGGATTCACCCATGAGACATTATGGCATTCCGTGAGCCTTGATTTTCGTTATCAGATCAATTACTGAATTATTGGGTTCCTAATTGCCAAGCTTTGAAGTCCACAATGTACGGCCGGGGCCCGCCGCTACCGCCAAGGAAATGACCCTTCCCCAGCGGCGACTGGCCGGTGTCTGGCCGTGGCTGCTTATGGCGGCCCTGCAGGTGGTGTTCGGCCAGACGGGCTTGGAGCTGGCTGCGGCTGTGGAGTCTGAACGGTCGGCACCTAGAGCTGTCATCAAGGTGACACTGCTCAAGCATGAGCTCACTGGGACGCCCATTACCCTGGAGGGGCTGTTTGTTGGAGGAAGTGCCGGTTATGCGGAGGGGAAACTGATGCAGGTAAGGAGCCATTAAAGTTTCATGATCACTGTCCCGTAACCCATGATCACAAACCATATCTTAAACCCAGGGTAACCGAAACAGTCCCACACCAACCATTTTACTGGCATGCATCTAGTAGGCTAACTCCACCTAGGTCCTCAAGTATAAATTGCACTCTAACTCGCTGGTGGCGGCAGGATCAAAGGCAACCATGAAGTGATAGGCTCCTGTTTATTGTGAATAGTTTGTTTACATTCACCCTAATGTTCCTTCCTCTCAATAAAACATGATTCAAGAAACATAAATGAGAAGAGTGTCTCTGCCAACAACACACCCATTGCCTTATTTAAGGTTAGAGTCACCAAAATGCCTACGGCCGTGAACGTTCTTATTACCACATTTTGTCAAATCGCTCTGTTCCTAACGAAACAAGGCATGCAGAATGGGGTTTCGGTACTTGTTACAGTTCTGTATCCATTTCTGTAAACAAGTTGTGAATTTGTGCACATGGTGGGAATGTATGTTGTACAAACTCATGCCAGCTTTCCATTTTTATCAAGATTTTGGATTCAATATGCATATTTCTGCATATTTTTGATTCACAAGTGGATTAATGCGGGGACATAAAGGTTAAGGTTAAGTCAATATATTGACTGTCTGTAAAGAATGGGAGATGACGGATATGAGGTACTGTAGAATCTATCTGTCCTCACTCACCAGGTGCAGGGGGCTGGCCAGATGCCACAGGCTGCGAGAATTGATAAGGAATTACTGTCTTTACATGGGGAAACTCCAGTATTATGAAAATGAATATTGCATCCTGTAAAATAACATAGTCTGTGTTTGTGCTATATTTGCTTTCGGTTTACACTGAGACACAACAACATTATAAGTCATCAAGCCTCGACGGTAGCGCATTGTAATGTGGCCTTGATGGTAGAGCGTTGTAATCTGGCCTTCACGGTAGTGTATTTCAGTGTAAAAGCTGTCGTGAAAATCCACTGATGGGCACAACCTTGATCATTCTGGTGGCTGTGATGGCTGACATGATGCCCCGTAGTGTGTGAAGACACACCAGTTGCGTACCACTTGCTTTGTAACTGTTCTTCCAGATCAGAAGAGATGGTGGCAGCGTACTACTCGAATGAACGATAACATCCCTGTTCATATCCCCTTGAACTGTTCAGACTTCTCCTGTAGAGATGGTTTGCCCTTCCGTGTGTTAAGATTGAAGATGACGCTTTGCAGGTTAGAGCCTAGCTATCCAGCTCTAAAGCAACCCAGTGGGTTTCCATCTGGAGAGTGGTAATGTACGGTGGTACAGTCGTCACCCCCCCCTGGTCCAGGCTGTACCCACACTGCACAGAGGGGGCGTTGTGTTGTCAGATGCCCTTTGTGTTGCTGTGCAGGCCTGTTCTAACAGGTTTGCATTGCCTGTGCAAGACTCTTTATGTTCCAGCTTCTTTCTGTTCCTGGTTACCAGGGGATGAAGATTAGAAAGGAGGAGTGTTGCTTTTGCTCTCTCGCTCTCTCGCTCTCTCTCTCTCTCTCTCTCTCTCTCTCTCTCTCTCTTTCTCTCTCTCTCTCACACACACACACTCATTCTCTCATTCCACGTCTCTCTCACAGACTCCTCTTTTTCTCTCCCTCTGACCACTCTCATTCCTTGTCATAATGTCACCCATTTCTAGTGTGTCGGGGGCCACTAAAAACACACGAATATGAATGAGATGAATCCTAAAACCAGAGGGGATCCATTAGATCCACATCCAACTGTTTTGTGGCTTACTTGTTTACGTTTAGCCACTTTAGGGCTGAGTAGAGATGAAAAGCACAGCCTCAGAAGAGGCCTCTGCCGTCGAGGATCCAACAGTAGAGTAGTCATGTCTCTTTCTCTCTCTGAGCAGTCAGAGTAGTCATGTCTCTCTCTCTCTGAGCAGTCAGAGTAGTCATGTCTCTCTCTCTCTCTCTCTCTCTGAGCAGTCAGAGTAGTCATCTCTCTCTCTCTCTCTCTCTCTCTCTCTGAGCAGTCAGAGTAGTCATGTCTCTCTCTCTCTCTCTCTCTCTCTCTGAGCAGTCAGAGTAGTCATGTCTCTCTCTCTCTCTCTCTCTGAGCAGTCAGAGTAGTCATCTCTCTCTCTCTCTCTCTCTCTCTCTCTCTCTCTCTCTGAGCAGTCAGAGTAGTCATATCTCTCTCTCTCTCTGAGCAGGCAGAGTAGTCATGTCTCTCTCTCTCTCTCTCTCTCTCTCTCTCTCTGAGCAGTCAGAGTAGTCATGTCTCTATCTCTCTCTCTCTGTGTCTCTCTCTGTCTCTCTCACTCTCTGTATCTCTCTCTCTCTCTTTCGGAGCAGTCAGGCGTGTCTGACTCGCAGCTCCTCAGGCTACTCTGAATTTGACTCTCTCAACCGTGGTGGAGCATGACAGCCAGTTTTCATAACCCAGAGTAATTACACCTCTCTGACCACGTTTGATGTAGGCCACAGGTAGCTGTTCCACTGACTTGACTGACTGTGTTTCGGTTTCATGATAGAAAAACAAGATATGGCATGAGAGGAAAAAAATGACACAATCAAATGCAATGACTTGATTGCAGAAGCTTTTTGTTTTTTGTTTTAGACATGTCTTGACTGCATTTATTCATATTAATAGTATTCATTCATACCTAATATTGTGGTTTCTCTGACTATAACCGCACTAAAACCTTTATTGAAGGTCTCTCTTGTGAATTTGGTGAACTTAAAAGTTTGTACATTTGAGAACCTAATTTTACTTTTTTATGTATTCAGGTCATGGGCATGTTGCCATGACTCTCTCTACTGTATATCTTATCACCGACTCTAATCTCTCTGGTTAAATACCCATGTCCTCAAAGGCACACACACTTGCTCAGCACTGGCCAGTTCTATTTGGACCAATGCAAGTGGCCAGGAAGCTAGACTCTCCCACTTCCACAACAAAGCCAAACCGAACGGCCAGTGGAGGAGTGCAAAGGCTTCTGGGATAGCTTAGAACTTGAGGGGAAAGCCATCTGTACTGGCTGAGAGGAGGAGGCTACGTCTGCCGCACCTTTTGAAGTTAATCCTCCAATGGGCACTCTGCCCAATTAAAAGAAGCTAAACGGTTTTAAAAGGCTCTCTTTCTGCCTAGTCCCTTAAGAATTCCCTTTCTCTTTTTCATGCTGTTTCTTGTGGGTTTTGTTCACCTGAAAGGTCGGGTTGACCTTTGTGAGTTCTCACAAAGACATCAGGTATAGAGTAATTGGGCAGGGCCCTTCTAGACTGTGGGCGGGTTCTTTCTGCACCCCTGTTAGCAGACAGTTAGCAGCCTCTCTCTCTCCTCCTCCTTGGTATCCCAGGAGGCCGAGGGCCTCCACCTCTCCCCGCGTTTCGAACAGTCGCAGAGACGACTATCTCCAGGCGCTCTCTGGCGGAGGGATGCTGGCTTCTGGGATGGGAGGGGGAGCGGGAGCTGAGGGAGAACATCAAAGTGTCCAACAGTTCAAAACGTGAGCTGAGATGATTAAAAAAAGGAGGCTGTTTACACTGCACTTCCGATATGCCCTCCCTCTTCCTCCTCCCCGTGGATTTCCTGTCCATATTTCCTATCCTAAGATAAGAGGCTCTCCAGGGCTCCTCAGCTCCTCTGTGGCGGCCATGTTCCTTGTCATGTCCTTCTCAGATTGCCCTCTGGTTGAAAGCGAGGTCTTTAGTAGGTCTGAGGGGAGAGGGGGGGGTCATTAAAGCATGGCTATTTATCCTCTCCCTGTGTCTTTCTAGGAACATTGTAACATTAGCATAACATTTTAAAGACTCCTCATTTTAGCTGGCAACATTCTCCGTAGATCAATATCACCCTATGACTCATGAGGTTTACAAGCTCCAGAACGAAGTGCAAAATGTTCTGCCGCAGCGAAGCCGAGTCCTTGATGCCGCACGCCAGGGAGCTCCACTCACACATCTGCTGGTTCTGCAGTGTCTTGACTGTTGGCAGAGTGGCAGAAGATTGTTCTGTCTGTGGGATAGTCAGACTGTGCTCGTGGGATGAGCGCACACTTTTGGCAAGCACTAGAAGTCCCTCCAAGATGCTCTCCCACATGTTTTTACGCAGCAGGCAGAACAACAACGACGCGTTTTGCCAAGAGAACGTCTGGGTTCTCCGGAGCGGCTTCCTTCCATGACGGGGTACGAGCGAGTCCGAGATGCAGAGCTGTCATGCGTTGGTCCATGCTGGTATGGACACCATATGAGACCTCAACATAAACAGCAGAATCCCTTGCATATCTGCCCTGAGGCTATGCAGGCGCTTTCATAAAGACATGAATGAAATAGCTTTAAGCTCTCAATTTCCCGCTGCCTGAAAGGAACACAGACTTTGCCATGATTAGTTTCCATATTCTTTAGAAGTGCTTTAGCATCTTTTTTTTGCCGGCTGGTTGGCTTTTATGGGGGGGGGGGGGGGGGGAACAAGGAGAAAAATCTGAATTAGAAATTCTTCTCTTGGATGCGATAACTCAGTTTTCTCAGAAGTTGGTCTCCGTGTAAAGTGTTGAGTATGCTGCCTGTTCATCACCATGCAGCACACATCCGTCCCACCTGCTCTGACACTGTCATAAACCAGCATCTGCTGGCCTGACTGTCTGCTATCTCCCTTTATGATATCCCTCTCCCTTCCACTGCCTCAGGGGTCCCTAGCTTATCTGCATCAGTCTTGAAAGAGACATTCCCATTACATCTCGCAGTCAGATAATCATTTACGGCTGGTTTTGACCCCTATTCCTTTACTAATGGTATGTCCCACCTATGCTTCCTAAAAAGGATCAGGACTGCTGCACAGAGAGAGAGGGGGGGTAGACCCGATTGGATCCACAGGGGATGGCTGTTGAGATGTTTCTCAGGACACTGTGAGAAAAAAGACCGGGAGAAGCATGGCAAATCTCTTAAATCTATCCATCCTTATTTTTAAGTCATTAGAACTGGTCTGGAATGTCTGAATGTGTCTGTGTTCGTCAGACCTATGTTATACAACACATTCCTTAGCGTTTTCATGACTCCCCCCATGCAAACAACCCCTATAGTCAGCCATCACTCCTCCTGTGTTGTCCTCATACAGAACGCTCGCTCATACACTCACTGTCAGCACTGCCCGCTACTAATTATTCTCCCCTTCACCTCTAACACACCCTGGAGCATGCACACATGGACACAGTTGCAGGGGTCACTCAGGAAATGGCTACCACTATACTACACACACTCACGTGCGTATACACACACCACTCAATATGGTAAATGCATTACTGCTGGCCTTATCCTTGAACTGGCCCACGGATGGGGTGAGCAAGAGGAGAGCGAGGGGGCAGAGTAGTCATTACTGCAGAAACAAAAAACAACCTAACCCAATCAGACAGCTCACAGTGAAAGGGGGCCTGCTCTCACCCAATTAGAAAGCTCACAGTGAAAGGGGGCCTGCTCTCGCCCAATCAGACAGCTCACATTGAAAGGGGGCCTGCTCTCACCCAATCAGACAGCTCACAGTGAAAGGGGACCTGCTCTCGCCCAATCAGACAGCTCACATTGAAAGGGGGCCTGCTCTCACCCAATCAGACAGCTCACATTGAAAGGGGGCCTGCTCTCACCCAATCAGACAGCTCACATTGAAATGGGGCCTGCTCTCACCCATGCTATTTTATCTCCACAAAAAGTGGACGTGCCAAGTTTAGAGGGTTTTCGTGTGACCTGTTTTGAACTTCTCAACGCTCACTGTTGCTGCATATATATATATATGTGTGTGCGTGCGTGTGTATATGTATTTATAGAGAGAGAGGCAGACTTACCTGGGAATTCTGTGAAAAGGACCGTCTATGACAGACATTTACACATTAGTGTCCAGACTTATTGTAAAGTATGGAACTTGGATGCCTCCTAATTCTACTCTCCATGGCTTAGAAAAGTATTTTTCCACTGATCACAGTTGTGAAGGAGCACTGGCTGTTGGCAGGTCCCACTGTGGAGTTATTGTATGGGCATGCAGTCATTACAGTGTAGAGATGTGACTCATCACTTCACTAATACTAAAGAGAGACACACACACACAGAGATACACATTCCAGGGAGGGAGAACTTACCTGATGTAGCCAGACTGGGTGCATAGGGTCACTGGAATTCAATTATCTAAAGGTCGCAGGGTTAAATTGTTGGGCAGACTGGTATTCTAGCGCACTAAGTGAGATGGGTAACTTGAGTGGCCTCTCTGAATTCCTGCCTGTTCTCCAGGTCAAGTCAGACACCTGTCCCTTTCCAGTCCCTCCTTAATCCATACTGTTGGTCACGCTGACCTGGACAATGGATTTGCATTTGGACTGTGTTACCTTCAAAAATGGTTTGAGCTTGGTGTGGTTGTCGTGAGTGAGGTGGTGATCGGTGTGTGTGTGTGTGTGTTCCCTCTGCTAGCGTGTGGCTGCAGATCTGGAAGAGCAGCTAGCTTATGTGCAGAGCAGAGAACAGCCATTGATCTAGTCCAGGGTGTGGTTTGGCAGCCAGGCATCTCATCCCCTGTGGATCTAGGCCTGAATTTGAGGTATTTGTAAGAGTAGGGACTGTTGCATCACATTGTACTGACTGGCCAGGGGCTGTGTGTGCGGTGTGTGTGTGTGTGCGTGTGTGTGTTGGCCCACTCAGAGCCCCTCTGCCTGATAAGAACGTAATGAAGTCCATGTGGCCTGCCATGACCTCACGCCTCCTATTTGTACCTGTGGTAAGATCACAGCTAGGACGTCCCTCTCTCTCTTCCAGCTTTGCTCTCTTTCTCCCTCTGTTTCCCCCCCCCCCCCTTGGCTCTCCTGCCTTCCACCACATGACTTCCAAATGGGCTCTCTCGCCGTCCGTCACTGTTTCTGCTCTCTTGAAATCCCCTTGAAAGATTCTAATTCATAGCATTCGCTTTAGCGTTGACGACAAAAATGGCAACATCACTCAAATGCAGGAAGTACTTAGTTTGTCAAGAGAGCGCAGGGAAGGAGTTATCACCATAGAGCACATGCTCTCAATGTTGAGACCAACTCACTCCCTCACTCAATCGGTCTCTTGGTGAAGGCAGCTCTGTGTAACTCTCTTTCACCCCTCTCTCTCGCTCTCACGCTCTCTCTCGTTCTCACTCTCTCTCCTCCCTCTCTTGTGGTGACTACAGACTTTAAAGCTTCATATTTATGTCTACAGTTACACTTTAGTCAAAGTAACTCAATTCAGTCTACCGTGTCTGGGCCAACATAAGTACAGCCTTCACCTCTGTATGTATGCATGTGTGTGTATGAGGGGGGTGGGTGTTGCGTGAGTGAGTGTGCGTGAGTGACATTGTGTACGAAGGGGACTTGAACCCACGCTGTGATCATTTACCAAACTCTATTAACTGGGATCAAAGTGACTCAGATCTCTGAGCTGCCATGACAACAAAAGCCATATTGTAACCCCAGATCCCTGCAAATGCCCAGGCTGACAGAAAATGCTTTATGTCTCCAAAGTCACATGGTCACCTCCTAAGATCCAGCCACCGCAGAAGCGGCGCGTCCTGCCCCTGACCTTTTCCCTGCCTCCCTACAGAAAGCCTGTAGTGTCTCCAGTGTCCTCCCCTCCCTGGTCTTGCTCAGTTCCTTCACCACAGCCGTACACAGTCCCCACATCAAGCCCTGAAAAGGTGCCGATCCTCAAAAACACCACTGGCTTCTGGAGATTAGTAACCATGACAGTGTCTCTGCTTACGCTTAAACAAATGCCATTTAATTTGGGAGGAAAAAATAACAGTTAAGCGCGCGGCTTCCAAGGAAAAGACGCTGGCGTGTTGCGACAGAGAGTGTATTTAATGTGCTGTGTCATCGTCTGAGGGAGCCGTGAATGTTTGTGCTGAGAGATGCTGTCACGTGTTGGCCAGCGTTGGACGTAGCCCATTGAAAGGGGCCCGGTGAAAGAATGCACGCATCATATCATCAGTGGCGCTGGTGCTCAGCACCTCTGCTGTATGAATGACAGGCCATGGTTGGAAAACAGAGGAGGATGTTTAAGACATTCAGCTGGGATTATGCTCTCGCAGTCAGTTGGCTGAGTCAGTGAGCGGGAGAAGGCTGTGGGCGACGGGCTTTTCTCTTAATACCCAGACAGCCCTCGAGAATCAGGTTTTCGATCGAGGGAGGAAAATCACTTCTGCAATAGTGCAGATATTTGGAGGGCCGGTTATTTGTGCGTCTGTCCGTGTCTGCTTATCTGTGGAGATGGATGAGTCTAGTCTGCCCGCAGGGGAGAGGGATGCCTGGGTGCTGAAGGACATGTGCACTCAGGGTCTGAGAGGAACTGTCACATGTTAGTGTGTGTGCTGTGTGTTCATGCTTGTGTGTGTGTGCTGAGTGGGTGGAGATGAATGTTTGCATTGACATTAGATGTAAAAGCTCTGACACACACAGTAACATACTGTGTCTCTATCTATCTGTCTGACATACACACACACTCATAGTTTGATGGGAGGTTTCATGCCTGGTTTTTGTGGCTCCTGTAGTCGGTCCTCACTTTAACCACTCATCCACTCAAGACACCTCCTCCCTCCCTCTCTCCCTCTATCCCTCTCTGCCACTGATGTTCCTCTTGAGAACCGTTAAGCTGGAGGAGGAGAGATGTTTAGCGCTTGGATTCCTATCAGCCAGTCCTCCACAGTGACCATCTACCCAGCATCCCCATCACCCAGGGTCTTCCTCCCTGCGAGGGTCACATGATAACGCTCGTCACCAGCCCTCCGGCGGAGCTTCCCCAGCAGAGCTTCCTCAGTGGAGCCCGGTCACGCTCCACAAACACCATAGCCCAAACCTCTGGCTCTCCTACTCAGCCTGACTGGACCGGTGTGTGTGTATGTGTGTAAGTGGATTGGTTCATTCACAAACCATGCCCACCCCCTTCCCTCCACCCTCCCGGCAGACAAGGCAACGGGAATTGGAGGCTGTCTCCAGTGTGCCTGTTAGAATTGGCTCTGATCTCCAGACTGACTGCTCCTAATTAGAAGCTGTCCCTCACAGTGCCTCCCTCTCTTGTCCAAAGTAAATACCTTGGCAGTGAGCTGGAATGCAGAGCGATGGCAGCTTAAGGCGCTTTGAGGGAGGATGGACAGCGCGGACATGGACTGCCCACACATTTCCCATTGACCTCACGGAGGACGGCTAGCAGCCGCTAGCTGCTGAGGAATGTTGCTAACACTTCGTAGACCTGCGGCACCGTTAGCCTTGTTGTTCTTCCTCGCTGACGACGGAACTCGCCGGCGTCTGTTGTTCCTGCCGCCGGAGTCTCTCAGCTCAGACTGCACACCCGTACGTGTGGACAGCAAATAAAAGCGCAGTTGATATCAGCGTAACGGTTGCGTAATCTCTCTATTTACACTTGCTCCAGCACGCTGTATCTTCATATTCCTGATATGTACGGGGGGGAAGCAAGCCCTCTGCATGTCAAAGCCAGCCGCCCTTGGTTGGCAGTGAAGGCTTGGAGGCGGACCGGATCAAAGGAGGATGTGTGTGTGTAAAGAGCAGGGCCATTAAGAGACCTCAGGGCCTTTCACCTGATAACCTCCTGCAGGAGAGCAGCACCCTGCGGCAGTACTGCAGAGACCCAGGCAGCCTCCTTGTCCTCTTTTAGCAGCATGTGCAGCAGAGTCACCTCCATCTAGAGCTCTTTCCTTCGCTGTCTCCTCTTCGCTCTCTCCTTCGCTCTCTCTATCTCGCTTTATCTCTCTCTCTCTTTATCGGTCCCTCTTCCTTGTCTTTATATCGCTCCCTCCTTCTCTTTCTCAGCCCTTTTCATTCTATTTCTTTCTTACTCTCCCTCTCTCTCCCTCTTTGTCTCTCTCCCCCTCTCATCCTCTCTGTCTCTCTCCCCCTCTCTTCCCCTCTGTCTCTCTCCCGCTCTCTCCCTCTCTCCCCTCTGTCTCTCTCCCCCCCTCTCCCTCTCTGTCTCCATGCCTCGTCTGCTCTGTCTCACCTCCTGCCTACCACATGGTGTGCCAGTCTGATGTCACCCAGTTCAGCCGCTCTCCCGCCCAGTTCCCCTTGCACTTTGAGACTGGCTGTCTGCTTGGTGCAGCCCAGGGCCAGGAGCTTGATAAGGGCCGCTATTTAAAGACCCAGAGCAGAGGAGCATGGTTCTTCCTTTTGTTTCACATGACTCCCCGCAGGTTCCGGCTGCCACTGCGCTTCCACGGAGGTTAGCTCTCAAGGCTAGTCGGGCTATTAACAGCGCTGTTTGTTCTGTGTTTGGTCGGCCGGCTCCCCGATTAGCCTAGCGCTAGCTGATTGTCGGAGCTGGGGGCTTGGGAAGGACACGCCTCCTCGCTGCAAGGCCTTGGACTGTCTGGGCCTGGAGGTTAGGAACAGACACAAGGGCTGGCCTCAATCTCCACACATAGGCAGGAACAGAAAATACACACGCATACAGTAGGCACACACACACTCCCGCACACACAAGCATGCACAGTCAGCGTGTGAAGAGCTACTCCGCGCTCTGGTGTCGATGGTCTGTGCCGAACGGAACATGACACAGTCATACACTGATAGACGATGACCCAGGGATGCTCCCATATCGCCATCCTAGCCTCTTCATGGTCTCCCCACTCAGCCAGCCACCCCGCTGTCCTCAGTGGACACAGCATGGCAACAGACCTGTGCGAGGACTGGATGATGAGCATGAGTATGAGGAGGATGACGGAGGGGTTGGGATGATGAATGGGGCAGAAATGACACCGTCTGTTAAATTCATATTGGAGCTAAGAGTGTCAGCTTTGCTCACGACACGCATTCCTTCCATTCTACGCACATTCACAGACACGTGTGTTTGGACATGCTCGGAATGTTCTCCAAAGAGGATTTAAGGTTTTGCTATTTCAGCGTATTCACAGCCTTGACAGTAATTCATCTGTAATGATTCTTAATTTATGAAATGCTCTTTTTCGACCTTCCTCTCCTGGAGGAGGATCTGAATGGGTGTCCAGACACAGCAGTCGTCGCTGCCACCTCTGTGACGGACCTTTTGTCAAAGCGCTCGTGCTAATCGTCAGATTCAAGTCCGTAGAAATGGATTTAATGGTGGAAGCATCTCTTTCGGGTCACTATGGAGACCTTTGATGCCGCGTGTTGATGTGTGAATGTACCTTTGTCATGTTTGCGTGTGTGAGGGAAGGAGAATTGTTTTTTTTGTTTTTTTCCCGGAACTGAAGTCCTCCATGAAGAAGGTCTAGATCTTTTCCTAATAAAACACACTGTCCCCTTTGACTCAGGATGGTGTTTTTGAAACTTAGCTGTGACCTGCTAGCTTTGCTTCCATGCGGATGTGACAGAGGGAAAGAGAGAGAGAGAGAGAGAGAGAGACGAGGAGGGAGAAGGAGGAGGAGGGGAGAATGGGGGGGGGGAAGAAGGACAAGTGTCCCAGGCTGTGTGACTGCGGCAGTGTCAGAGCCATCGAGGAGGTGAGATGAAAGGCTGTCTAATGTAGTTCCCTGACCTCCCTCCTCACTGCTGCCTTCAACTGTTTGCCCACTCTGTTAACTATTACCAAAACACTGTGTACTTTGGCTGCCTCCCAAACCTGTTCCACACACACACACACGCATACAGGGCCATTATCAGCCCACGACTTGCACTATACGCTTCTGGAGTCAATCCAAACCCTGCCGCTGCAGGTTTTGAACTACGGGTTCTGTTCAGGAACCACATATTCTTTTCAGGAACCACAGAACCCCCCTCGCACCCTATCCCCTGGCTTCCATCCCCTTACAATCTTTTTGTTGGCTCGCTCGCTCTTATTCTGGCATTGCCCATCATGTTCCTGATCGCTTCATCTCTCTGGCACTTAACTAAAGCAAGGTTCCTGGCCTGGTCCAGACAGGTACCCCCCTGCAGGTGCTCTGCTCACAGCAGGATAAAAGGTAGACGGTGCAGAGCCAGCCTGCCAGGGGGTTTACCCACCCTCGTATTTCCTACATTACCTGGGCCTGAAAGGTTATTAACGGCCTCTTTCTTCTTTTCTTTCCTGGGTTTATTTGCCTTTCCATATTGACTGTGTGGGGCCGGCAGCTCTGACGAACTCTGCTCTCCAAGGTATAATGAATAGCCGGGAGGGAATTAGTTTGATCAATTTAGATCCATTTTGCAATGTTTTTCCCCCTTCTTATTGAGGGCCATTCTGATTGGCAGCTGTTGTCTCTACTGTGACTTCAAGCAATGTTTATTGTAGTGTTTATTATTATTGTATATAGCAGTGTAAATTTTTACATTGTATTATTTCACATCTTTTTGTTCTTTTCTTTCTTTATGTTTAGTTATTTGTGTATGTGTGTTCCAAATGAAAGTTTTCATCAAGCTGTATATTGATGATGTAAGGATGATTGGTATGTAAACATATCCTCCTTTAAAGTACCGCTGGTTGTGTGTATGAACCCATCTGATTCTATGTAATTGCTGTATAAACATCGCTTGCTTTGAAATGTGTGTGCGTGTGCGCGCACCCGTGCGTGCGTGTACCTGCGTGCATGCGTGTGTGCATGCGTGTGTGCATGCGTGTGTGCATGCGTGTGTGCATGTTTGTTTGCCTGCGTGCGTCTGCCTGCGTGCGTGTGCATGCGTGCGTGTGCATGCGTGCGCATGCGCGTGCATGCATGCGTGTGCCTGCTTGCAGAGACAATTTGTATAACTGCTACATACTGAGTATGATGCCCTGAGATCCTTGGCTGTAGTGACAGTAGAACCTGCAGATGTGACAGAGATACCCTTACCTCCAGAACCACTTCCTCTCCTGAACAGGAAGTTACCCAGTGCTAGCTTGTTCCACTCAGACAAGGGAGCCGAGATGGGAGCTTCTCATTGGAGCATTATCTCTGCAAATCACAAACAATTTAGAGCTGTTACCTCCCTGCCCTTTCATCCCTCTCTCTCATGCCAGGAAGGGGAAAAAAACAAGACGCTTAAAAAAAGAGGGCAGACAATGGCAGTGCCTATCCCTTTCATCTCTGACCTGAATACATGATTCACAGTGAATGTGAACTATGTCAAAAAGAGGAGTAGTCTGTTGCTCCTGCTCCAGCTCCTTCTCCTGCTTCTCCTCCTCCTGCTCCTCTTCCCCCGGGAGACCAGAAACAACGGTGCCTGGCTAGAAGGAGTACCCTTACTCTTCAGGAGAGGGAGGAGTACCCTTACTCTTCAGGAGAGGGAGGAGTACCCTTACTCCTTCAGGAGAGGGAGGAGTACCTGTACTCCTTCAAAAGAGGGAGGAGTACCCTTACTCCTTCAGGAGAGGGAGGAGTACCTGCATTCCTTTAGGAGAGGGAGGAGTACCTATACTCCTTCAGGAGAGGGAGGAGTACCCTTACTCCTCCAGGAGAGAGAGGAGTACCCTTACTCCTTCAAGAGAGGGAGGAGTACCCTTACTCCTTCTGGCCAGACACAGGGAACCCAGCTGCTTTAAATAACTCACCCTGCTTGGCCATAGGTTTGTCAACATACAGGTGTGTGCGTGCGTGCGTGCGTGCGTGTGTGTGTGTGTGCGTATGAGCATGTGACCATCCACAAGGTAACATCAGAATGTTACTAAACAGGTAGATAGAATCTGAGATTTTCGATCTTGTTATACGGTCTTGTATGTTGATATGACAACCTTAGGTGATGATCTATAAACGGCTTTATTACAGGACCAGTTGTTGAACAAAACTTTGTAGTGGTTATATAACATGCATAAAGTAGCCAGTGTTGAGTACGTGAGCCCTTTGTTAGTTGCTGGTAAATGGAGCTGTAGCCAGCGGTTAGCTTTGTTAAGCCTGCATTTACTGGTGTCTAGTTGAGGCCTGGGGAGACTAGGATTCAACACATGGTTCCTGGTTTGATCATCCCTGGTCTAGAACGATCACTGCACTTGGCATGACTTGATCTCGCACTGTTGGAGGAAGACACACACACACACCGAGACACACACCTACACACACGTGTGCCCAGCTATTCCCGGCAATGAGCTTCCAGCTTGAACCTAGACAGTGGAGGGAGGAGGGAGGGGGGAGAGCAGAGGAGAGTTTTGCTTAGGAGGTTGTGTTTCTCCACTGTCTTCTGCTAAAGGGACCAGCCCTTTTGTCCCCCCCCCCATAAGGATTTCCTTTTGGGTCACTTCCATGGGGCTTTCAGGCCAGTGAAAGTGGATCTGGCCTTGGGCTCTCTATTACATAGAGCTACTGATAGGGAGAGACTGATAAGTCCCCCAGGATAATAAACACCTCCTCATATTTGATCTTCGAATGGTGAGACTGCTCACAAAGCAGTGGAACACTACAGTCTCTCTGACTGTGCTGTCACAAAGCAGTGGAACACTACAGTCTCTCTGACTGTGCTGCCACAAAGCAGTGGAACACTACAGACTCCCTGACAGTGCTGACAAACACCTGCTCGCATACATAAACACACGCTTGTGTACACACACACACACACACACACACACACACACTGTACTAGGTGGATTTCCTGCGCCTGTGCTGCCTTGTGCGTAGGAAGGGGAAAGGTTAACACATCCCTGCTTATTCAGCCTAACCAACCTTTGAGGAAACTTTATGGAGCGAATCGCAAACCAGTTAACCTCCGTGCCCCTCCCTCCGCCGCAGGAGAGCCTGTGCCTCTGGGGTTCAAAGTTCACCTGCAGGCCCCAGTAATCATTGACGCAGTTGGGCAATTTACACCATTTCCAAAATGGGACGTGATCTGCTGGGAAATTAAAGTGAATGGAGGAACCCAGCCTAAAAACCAAGAGGCCATAAATTCCCTGCAGAGTAAACAGTGGAGGCATATGTTGGCTGCCTTGTTAGTGGGTGTAGTATTGCAGGCCCTGGTTTACATGTCATGGAAGAAACTGAAGCGGTGAGTTAGTGTTTTTGCCTGTCCTCAGAGGTTTGGTAGACTACAGTTCAGCTGGCCTAGCATTCAGACATTGTCAGTGTTCTCTCTCCTCTGTGGGCCCTCCTCCTGAACTGGCCCCGCCCCTGTCCTCTCAGCCCCGCCCCAGGCCTCTTAGCCCCGCCTCCCAGGGGGGCTGGGTTTGCCTCTGGGATGTATGACCACATTGGTGGCATGTTTGGTTTGTTTGTTTCTGTTGGCACGTCCAGCGTGTCTAGAACAGAGATCAGAAAGTCCATCTTGTCTGTCGCAGACGACAGACCACAGACAGTCTGGTGGAACAGGTAGCAGTTCGTCTCTGTGCTCTTTCACCTGCAGTAATTGTCTTAACTGTATTACACCGTATCCAAATGGGCCACATTCATTTACATAGTTGTTCTCCCTTAGTCTTTTATCTGTCACATCCACTGTGGAGATATGGCTTGGAAACTTTGCATTGTTCATTGTTTTATTCGGATCCAAAGGTCTTATCTAATGTAAATAGATGACAGCTATTTAAAGGCCATGCCAGAGATTTGTATTTCCCTTCATGGAAATCACTCCATTTGAACCTTAATTTCTGCCTCCCTCCATGCTGAACAATTCCAAATGAATACATTCAGTGATAATACATTTAATATCAGGAAAAACAGGTATTACCAAAAGAATTGAAACAAAGATAGATGTGAAGACACCAAGACCTACAAACAAACCTGACTGGAACTTAACGTAACCCAGAGGGATACTTGTCTTGTCTGAGACGCAGACTGGCTGCAGACTGTAGGATCAAGACTCTATCCTCCCAGGTGTGTAGATTGCTGCAGTCTGGCATCCTTCATCAATGGAAACTATGCAGTCACCTTCAGTTCCAACTCTGTGTTGTTGTAGCCTGTAATTGTATCCAATAGCAATAAAAGCAGGCATTTCCTTTTTTATCTTATTTCGTTTCCTCCCCCATACAAACTCAGTCAGTGGAACCTGCCTGCTACTCTGTTGTATTATGCCCTCTTCTTTTGACCCTTTTATTTTTAGATCTGTTATCTGATATTGCCATGGCGATGCAGCGTAAACAAACACTGCTGATAAGTGTGTTTCTCCGTTAAAACCTGCCTGAGGCTTTCTTTGATCAGTGGCGCTTTCTCCTCTGCCAAACCGCTAGAGAATTGAGGTGTCTCCCTGCTTGGGAGGGGCTTTCTAAAGGGGCCCTGGACCACCACGGGTCCCCAGCTCACCACTGGTCCCCTACACACCGTCCCTGTCATCGAGCAGTTTCCTCAGGAGAACCTCCTGACATGAGACACCAGATCACCCATCCAGGACCCTGCTGTTTGTGTGTCTTAGTCAGTGGGAAGCAGCTTGGGAAATGCATTGAGGCTGAAGGCAGTTCCTGCAGTCCTGCGTGAGGCCCTTGCCTTGACGCCTGGCCGCGTCGCGGGACACTGTGGCGCTGTTGAAGGTGGTGTCGTCAGTGTGTGTGTGTGCGTCTGTGAGAGCGGTGAGCCCATACATGGTGAGGTCATTGCTCGTTGGCCCCGTTGCGGGGGTAAGGTGGGGGTGGGGGCAGTTCATTGCAGAAGAGGAGTGTGGGAAAAAAACTGGACACCCCATACAGCAAAGCCTGAGTGGGGTGCTAGTCTCTGGACTCAACAATCGCAATGCCATGTCATTCCTTAGTCTGGTGCGCCCTACTCTTGTGGAGCTATTGATGTGCCCACTGTCCAGTCCTCCGGTGTCTATATCTCTATCTCTCTCCTCTTGTCTCTGTCTTTGGTCCTTAACAACTCCTGCCTTACAGGGACACACAAAACGCTGAATACACTGATCAATAACGCTGTCATATGCCATCCCTGAAATAGAGCGCCCTGCGACTACACATTTACGATATATCCACTCTGTACAGCCCTCAGTACACTGTAGAACACACTCTGTACAGCCATCAGTACACTGTAGAACACACTCTGTACAGCCCTCAGTGCACTGTAGAGCACACTCTGTACAGCCCTCAATACACTGTAGAACACACTCTGTACAGCCCTCAATACACTGTAGAACACACTCTGTACAGCCCTCAGTGCACTGTAGAACACACTCTGTACAGCCCTCAGTACACTGTAGAACACACTCTGTACAGCCCTCAATACACTGTAGAACACACTCTGTACAGCCCTCAGTGCACTGTAGAACACACGCTGTACAGCCCTCAGAACACTGTAGAACACACGCTGTACAGCCCTCAGAACACTGTAGAACACACTCTGTACAGCCCTCAGTACACTGTAGAACACACTCTGTACAGCCATCAGTACACTGTAGAACACACTCTGTACAGCCCTCAGTACACTGTAGAACACACTCTGTACAGCCATCAGTACACTGTAGAACACACTCTGTACAGCCCTCAGTACACTGTAGAACACACGCTGTACAGCCCTCAGTACACTGTAGAACACACTCTGTACAGCCCTCAGTACACTGTAGAACACACTCTGTACAGCCCTCAGTACACTGTAGAACACACTCTGTACAGCCCTCAGTACACTGTAGAACACACTCTGTACAGCCCTCAGTACACTGTAGAACACACTCTGTACAGCCCTCAGTACACTGTAGAACACACTCTGTACAGCCCTCAGTACACTGTAGAACACACTCTGTACAGCCCTCAGTACACTGTAGAACACACTCTGTACAGCCCTCAGTACACTGTAGAACACACGCTGTACAGCCCTCAGTACACTGTAGAACACATGCTGTACAGCCCTCAGTACGCTGTACACCGTTTGGTCAAACGTTTTATTCTGGGGCTGCTGTAGCTGGTTGCCTCTCTCGGTAGTGTTGCAGCGATCATCTGCAGGAAGATAAACAGCATGATTATAATCAGCAGTATGTATAGGGATATTTTTCTTTTTGCTGAATTTCGTGGTTGCAGTTGACAGCACAGGACGTCAAATATATGGGAGTAGTAGAAGTAGGCTGTCTGCCAAGTGCTGTCCCCCTGCCCCCTCCTCCTTGTGTGTGCTTGTGTGTGTGTGTGTGTTTGTATGTGTGTGTTTGTGCTTGTGTGTGTGTGGGAGGGGGGTGGAAGGGTTTCTGTTGACATACATGACAGAAATGCCATCTCTCTCTCTCTCTCTTTCTCTGTCTGTCTGTCTGTCTGTCTGTCTGTCTGTCTCTCTCCCCATACCGTTGCACAAGTGAAGGTTCTCCCACTCACTCCACCGTTCAGACCCCCAGCTACTGTAAACATTCTACCACGCTAGCATTGTGGAGGCTGAGGCCAGTCTGAAGGTCTGCCAGTCTCTCAGGGCCAGCCTCTCGTTGTGCCGCCCACCCAGACCATGTGCCTGCCAGCCTTGTCCTCCCGTCTCAATGCCTGGTCTGGAGACCCCTCCATCATGTCACTCTGCTCTCTGTTCCTTGACAATATTTGACTTTGTCTGAAGCGTCTTTTCTAAACCCAGTTGGCCTCCATTTCTGTTGGAACAATGTCAATGGGAACCAAGTTTTTTTTTTTTCCTTCTTCAATCACACCCCTCCCTCTCACCCCTCCCCCCTCCCCCCTCTGTCTCACCCCTCCTCTTTAGAGTGAAATCTTAACTGCCAGCATTCAAAGCTTGTCAATGAAAGGCCAGCTGTTACCCTCCTCTATCCTGCCCGCCCGCCCCTCACCCTCCGCCCCTCTCTCTCCCCCTGCCTGGCAGCCCAGATCTCTCCCATCCACTCCGCGGTGCTGCCAGTACAGTACGCGCCAACAGCCCCCTGTCCCTCCAACCAATCCCTCCCCCTCTGAACCCAGGCTTCTGTGAAAGCATGAAATGGCATTACCAGCGGGCATCAGGTTACATGGGCAAAGCATCAAGATATGTCCCCTCGGTTGGAGGAGGATGTGGTGAAGAACTGAAATGCTAGATGCTAACTGCTCTGCCAACACGGCTCCATTCATCCATACACACACACACACGTTCACACACACACCCTCAAAACTGGGGGCTGTCGGCGAAAGACACAATTCTGTAAATCTTAACCATATGACAAAAATAGAGAGCAATGCCCTTTAATGTTGCAGTCTCCCTGAAAGTCTCTCCGACTTGGTTATATTTCCAACCTTAGGGCTCCTTGAAGTAAATTATGGCTTATGTAGGCGGCATATATGCTCAGAGTTCAGGGTTGCCAAGCGGGAAAGAGATGAGATTCCTTTGACTGGCTGTAACTGTGTTCCATTCCCAAAAGCCAGTTTGGATGTATAAGTGTATCCCTCTAGAGATTAACAGCACAACTTTAGAACTACATCCTCTTAAGTAGCCCGTACAGTTTGTTGGGAAATGTTCTGTAATCATATTACAACATGCAAGCCATAACAATACTGTTTGACAGTGTAACACTGGGCCAACCACTAATGCCTGATGTCATAGTAAAATCGTGGTAACCGATTTTGCATGGAAGTGATTTTGCGCAACCTAGCTGTGCTAAGGTGGCTAATATCTCATTAGCTGGTGGCGGCAGAGGCTTTGATTGTCATGGAGACCCTTTATTTCCTGGTGTGGGAGGCGTGTTCTGTTTGGCCCTGGGCCACGGCCCTCTGATATCATCTCATTCTGCCTGACATTATCTGATCACCACCTCCTGTTTCCATTAGGAACTCACAGGGGCTGGCTGGGAGAACTGCTGGCTCTCCCTGTCTTTTCTCGCTCTTTCTCTCTCCCCTTCTCTCTCCCCTTTTTATCTCTCTCTTTCTCTCTTTCTACCTCTCTCGTTCCCTCTTTCTGTCCCCCCCCCCTCTCTGTCTCTGTCGGATTTGATCCTGTAGGAGCACGTGGGAGGATTTTCAATCGAGGGCTTTCGCTTTGTTTCGTCTAGCAATGTGCTCAGCAGCACTTGACTAGCCTTAAAGCTCGTGCTGAATTTCAAACCATAGATATCTGAGGTCGGTGGAGGAAAAAGAAAAGTCTTGTGAAAAGTAGCCCAGATCTTGAGGATGTTTTTCTCTTTTTTTCCTCCTTCTTCCCCTCTGTTCTTTTTTTTCGCTCTTCTTCTTCTTCCCTCTCTCCTTCCCTGTGACCAAGGCGAGTGAGCTTTAATGAGTGACTCCATTGTTTCTCAGGCTTGCCGCCTGCTTGCAGCTGTGGATGGAACTATCTGGCGTGTTGGACACGGCGCCCGCCTTCAGCTCCCGTCTCTAAACAGGAGGAGGGAAGCCAAAGCTTGTGGTCAGGCTTGATGCAGAGGAGGCTGATAGACAGTAAACAGCTTGCCGTGTCCGAACGCTTTCATAACCACGTTAGGAATTTTTATAAACCAAATGGTGTCAAGGCACCGTATGTTTACACTTCCTGACTGATCTTTGTTGTTTTCTAATGTCTGCTACTAGTTATCAGTCACAGTCATGTTCCGCTATGATATGATAATGCTCCGAAGGCAGGGTTGAGGTTTTGGAAATGGAAAAGTGTGACTTCTAAATATCTTCTATCCTCCATGCCTGTGGTCTCTGTCCCTGTCCCCCCCCCTCCTCCCCCAGTGAAGCTGTTTATCAGTCTATCAGATATTGTTGACAGTCAAAACACTGCGTCCACATTCTTCCAGCTCATCTGGGGGTCCGGCCCCAGGGGGCACTGGGCTGCCTCGGCTGGAAAAGATGGCCACAACACCATCTTCACCTTCAGGAGGTGAGATCTGATTGGAGGTTCATTCATTATCTGTGACATCAGCTGGAGGGCCCGTCTTTGAAGAATGAAAAAGAAAACTGCCTCTCACACAATAACATTTATAAAAGGCAGTTGCAAAACTTTTGGAGGGGATTTTTTCAGAGGATGACAGTAAAATGAAATTGAAGGTTTATTTTCCGGTTAAAACTGCCATAAAGCAGTATTTAAGGTAACTTGATAGCAATCATGTCCTGACAGTGTTACGGGCCTTCCTGTCCACTTTTATTTCAAGGTAAAAGTAGCAGTTAAGGGATTTAACATGGGCCCCCTAGTGGCTGGAGTTGGGTTTTGCATGATCCTCTAGGGGTGTTCAATTCTGGTTCTGGAAGTTTTATATGTTTCTCTGCTCAGGCCCACCTGATTCTAATGAATGGGTTATTATCAAGTTCTGTAGAAGCCTGATAATGATCCTTCATTAGAATCAGGTGTGCTGGAGCAGGGAAACATCTCAAACTGTCAGGACAGTAGGCCCTGATGACCAGGATTGGACAGCCCTGGTCTAGAGCCACTTAGTCATGCAGTCTGGGCTCCTTTTGAATATGGAATCATTACAGCATAGTTATAGTAGTCTATACAGTTAATCTACATACTGATAGTTTGATCTCACTGGAGTCTTGTGGGGTTGTGGGCACACTGTGTTGTATTGTAATATAATCCTCTGTGCTAGACTCCCTGTGCTAGACTCCCTGTACTAGACTCCCTGTACTAGACTCCCCGTACTAGAGTGCCCTGCGTTACCTTTGTGTGACTTGTGTTTGTATCCTCTCTGGCTGTCAGAGGGGACATTGTGTGAATAAAGAGAGAGAATGAATGAAGAAGATTACATATTCATCTGGGCTATAGAGAGGAACCGATGCCTACAGAGGTCCCTGAAGAACACATCACACTTGACGACTGCTCACAGGTGCACGGAGAAGACAGAGCCCTGGATACCCCCCTCTTTCTCTCTCCTCTCTCTCTCTCCTATCTCTCTCTTTCTCTCTCCCCCTCTAGTTCTCTCTCTCCCTCTCTCTCCTGCTCTCTCTCTCCCTCTATCCTCTCTCCTTCTCCCCCCCTCTCTCGCACTCTCGTCCTCTCTCCCCCCCTCTCTCGCTCTCTCTCTCTCTCCCTCTCTATCTCTCTCTCTATCTCTCTCTCTATCTCTCTCTCTCTGACATCAGGCTAGAGTGCTACCACAGTGTGGTGTGTTATCTCAGTCTCTCATCTCCCTGGTCTTGGCGCGTTTCTGCACGTACAGCCTTTGTGTCTTATCAGTAATCCATATCTCTTATCAGTCCCTTTCATGTGAAAGCCTTTTTCTACAACCCCCTTCCTTTTCTGCTGTCGGCAACCTTTTATTTTTTTCTCAGGCCCTCATGATGTAGAACATTAAGACCATTACACTCTGCATAACTTGTGACACAAACTTGATTGACTCCCTACATTAATGTAATTAGAGAAAGAAAGAAAGAAAGACAGAGTGTGTGTGTGTGTGTGTGTGTGAGAGAGAGAGAAAGGCTGAGTAAAAGAGAAAAATGCAGCATGAGGGAGGGCTGAGAAAAAGAAACTCCTTGTTTCCCCCCCAAAAAATGCCTTGTCAGTAAATGTTCTGTGTGCTCCAATAAAGAATTAATCTTTAACCTGACTTCAACGTGCTTATGGAAATTGCAGGAATTTTCTTCTGCCTCAGGCAGAACTCAGAGTTCTGAAGTTGTCTCTCGTCTCACCTAACGAGAACGTCCACAATGCAACCCTTCCAGAGTCAAACTCCCAGTTTCATTCTTGTCTAGGAAAAGAAGCTGCTTTGGTACTTGAATAAGAGGATGTTTCCAGCCTGCTTCCTGGCGTGCAGAAAAGAAGAGTGACACAAATCCAGTTTCAAGTGCAAGTCCAGAGAGGCACCCATTTTCGAGTCCATTAGAGAGGGAGTCACTTGTGTTTTGCAAGTAGCTATTTATCAGAAGCACATTTCTGCTACTAATGTAAAAAAGTGCCTTAACCTCTTAATATGTTTTCCTAAGAAACTAAATCCTACATTACTCCAGACAATCAAAGTCTTTTAGCACATGAGATGGAGTGTTACTGTTGAGATGTGGTGGGACCGACGTCTCTATAGCTCACATTTCACAAGACTATGATTCCTTAACGTGGTAGAATAGCTCCCATACATACAGAGGGAGGAATGGTGGCTAACACGCATACGATGCCTGGAGGTTTGACTGGAGAAGATGGTGTTCCAGCTCTGAGGAGGAGGCTTCTAGAAGCTTCCAACACAGCCACTCTCCGTAAAGACCAACAGTAAACTCCCTGATAGGCTTGTTTAGAAAAAGCCATTATTGTTTACTTTTCTGATTAAATGCATTCTTATTTTCCCCGGGTAGTTTATGGACCGTGCTCGGCAGATAACAAACATGGGTGACGTTAAAATGCCATTAATCACATTGGCATGTCTCTCTCGTCATAATCAGTCTGATTTACCACTTCCTAAAGAGAAAGATTAGCAGTTGACTGAAGCGTTTGCTCATACGTGGAGCTGGGCAGGATGGGAGGTGAAGCCCTCTGCTGAAAACATGCGCTAGTCAAAGCTACTAGTTCTCAGGAGAATAGCAGGGTTTGCTTCTGTGCGTTATGGTTGGTTGTCGTTTGGCTTGGTTGAATGGCCAGTGGAATTGCTGTGCATGGGTGGAGAGAGGCTGAGGCCTGCCTGCCTGCCTGCCTGCCTGCCTGCCTGCCTGCCTGCCTGCCTGCCTGCCTGCCTGCCTGCCTGCCTGCCTGCCTGCCTGTCTCTCTGTGGGCTGTGGCTGCCTGCCAGTGTGCGATCAGGCTAGATCAACTAGTCAGGAGGTCCACCAGGGGTCGGCACTAATACCGCATGTGCTCCTGCAGTCGATCCGAGGTTCTACTGCTACTTGTTTCTTTTCAGAAACCCTTAAACCCTTAACATCTTCTGTCTTCCTCTCTCTCTTCCTCTCTTCCTTTCACTCTCTCTCTCTCTCTATCTCTCTCTTTTCCTTTCACTCTCTCTCTCTCTCTCTCTTTTCCTTTCTCTCTATCTCTCTCTTTTCCTTTCACTCTATCTCTCTCTTCTCCTTTCACTCTCTCTCTCTTCCTCTCTTCCTTTCTCTCTCTCTCTCTCTCTCTCTCTCTCTTTTCCTTTCACTCTCTTTCTTACTCTCTTCCTTTCACTCTCTCTATTCCTCTCCTCCTTTCACTCTCTCTCTCTCCCCCTCTTCCTCTCTCTCTCTATCTTTCTTTCTTTCCCTCCCTCGCTCTAGCCTTCACCCTCACTGTGTTCTCCTCTCCCTCCTCTCCTAGCTGGAGTGGCCTGCAGGGCCAGATAGACAGCATGTCTTTGAGTGGCTCCACACCAAAGCAGCAGCCCTCACCTGTGCCCTGGGCCACATCCATCGCGTGCAACTCTCAGCCTCTAATTAAGCTTCTGAAGGGAGCGACAGCTTTTATTAAGAATACGTAGATATGGAACGTGTAGCACAGACCGACTCTGTCTGAGTCTCTTCCTACAGGAGGAGCGAGGATGTGTTCAAAGGAGGCCCACTGCCGGTATTAAGCTGTGTTCACTGTTGTTGTTTGTCTGGCACCTGTTAAGATGGCTGTGTTTACACGGTGCGTGCTGAGGGTGTGTGCTGTGTGTGTTGAGGGTGTGTGCTGTGTACTAGCGAGGGAGTGAGGGTGGAGGGGTAGAGGATGGGGGGGGGGGGGGGTCAGTGTTGGAGGATGATTCCAGCAGATGAGCCCCTCTGTAACCATGGAGAGCAGCGCAGCTGGAATTGCTATCTCCTTTGATATTGGGCTGCATGTAATGTGGAAAACACCCCAGACCAGTTCCACTTCCTTCTCAAACGATAGGGGCTTGCATGCCAGCTGGCTTTAGAACCCTCCAGAGATTCGGAGTTTATTCCGCAGAATTCAACATGAACTATGTGAAATATTTCTCCCTTTTTTTCTTTCTTTTTTTTTGTCAGAGTACTTTTTTTTTCACAGAGATGATATCTTTGTTTTTGCTTTGGTTTTGTATCAAACCACAGGCCAGATCAGATGATGCGCTGTTAGGTGGTTTGTTCCCGGTCACTGCTTGTGTAACTTTGCCACCTGCAACTTCAGTGTAGGTCAGACCAACTTTGTTGTTGTCGTTTTCTAATACATCATCACTCATAGTCTGAAATGTACATGTCACCATTTCCGCTAATTGATCATCTCTGGGCCAGAACACAGCAGCTCCCCCTTCCCTCCCTCCCTCCCTCCCTCCCTCCCTCCCTCCCAGGACTGTTCAGCTGCAGGCCTTTGAGATGAAAGTGTAGATGAAGTCTGTAACTGTAGTGTGCCTTTCCAACAGGTCCTATTTGGTGGGTGGTGGGAATGGGGTAGTGCAGGGTGGGGGAGTAGTGCAGGGTGGGGGGTGGGGGGGTGCAGGGTGGTGTGGGGCTGGGGGGGGGGGTGCAGGTGGTGTGGGGCTGGGGGGGGGGTGCAGGGTGGTGTGGGGGGCGCTGCACTGGAAGTACTTTAGACGTCCTTGCCAGCTTCCCCAGGGGGGCTGCGTGTTGAAACAGACCCCTTCATCCCTCCTTCCCTGATCTCCCTTCCTTCCCCCACCCCTGATCACCCTCTCTCCCCACTACCCTGATCTCCTTCCCCCCTCCCCTTCATCCCCATCCCCTGATCTCCCTCCCCCTCCCCTGATCTCCCTCTCCCCTCCCCTGATCTCCCTCCTCCCCCCTCCCTGATCTCCCTCCCTCCCCCCTCCCCTGATCCCTCCTGCGATGACGTCACGTCTCCTTATTAGAGCTGGCTGCTTCCCGCGTAACGAGACAAACATGGCCTCTCTTTACAGCGGTCAACACTAACATCAGTCTTGCACTCCCACAGTATGTCCTCTCAGGCTCTGTTTGTGTGTTCTGAGAAAAAAAACCCCTCCTAAGTAAACAACTTAGGACCCAGGGAACTAAAGGCCCAACGAGCGAGCTGTTCCTATCGGAGACCCGTCATCCACCTCTGGAGCCAGATCCTGAACCCTTCCAAACCTTTCTCATGTCTTGCCAGTAACTGATATGACATGCCTTTGTAGATCAGTAAATGTTGATAGCGGTTTAAAGTATCTAAGCAATGAAACACTAGATTGCGCTTCCCTCCTTGTTGAACTCGGTTCACACCGGAGCCGTTTCTTCCCATTCAAACAGTTACTCACGTCTTAGTCATTCTTGAGTTGTGTGAAGAAATGAACTATTACACAGTATTTGTAAAGATGGCTGCCAAGCAAAAGGCTGCCCCAGGTGAGGCAGACTTGTCTCACTCTGCTGCAGTAAGCCTAAGGCAGCCCTGCTGCCAAGCCTCAGATTCGGCTTTAAAAAAAATTTTTTTTACCAGAAGTCTCCAGTCTGGCCCTCCTGTTAGCTGTGTGTGAAGTCACTGCCCTGGTCCATGTATGTTGATGCTAAGGCCCTTATCCCATTTTCACTGTGGAAAATGTACTTGAAGTGTATCTAGTTACCCTCTGTTATGCGAGGAAAGTTTGTTTTTTCAATTAAAATCTGCCGTGGTTTGACCGATTTTTTGATATTTCAACTGCCAGTCTTGTTTATGGAAGCCATAAACAGCCTTCTGGAACAAATAGTTACAGCTTGCGGTGTACGAGGGCAGGAACTGTTGGACTGTAGGCCTGCCTTATTACATTTCTCTGTTTCTCTAACCTTTTGAACAGCATGACTCCCCACCACCTTGGTGCATTTAAAAGCCTGTCGCTCTGCCAAGACCCACAGAGCAACAAAGATAGTCTCGTTCATATCGCTCAGTCTCAGGGTGCACCCGCTGAAACAATAAAGCTCTGTGGTGCCGCTACCGGCATGACTCAGCCACCGCTTGTTCCGGAAGTCACTGGAACAGGAGTGCGCGTCGGAGGTCTGGGGATGACTAACTGCTGTCTCTGATGCGGAGAATCGCTCGCGTCACTTGAAGTGGATGATTAAAAGGGCAGTAAGTGATGATATGATCTGAAACCTCCTCCTAGTCTTCTACCTGTCAGGTGGGAACCTGATGCTTCTCCTCTACTACCTGCCATCCTGTGGGCTTAGAACCACGGCCATGTTACCAATAAAGCTGCAGTTGGGTTAGTTTCGAGCTGCTCTGTGGATCGTGCAGGTCGGTGAGAAGGAGTGATGAGCACTCTTATCCACACCATGCACAGCTTCCTAGACCCCCAGGCTGGATATGGCAGGGTGGGGGACATGGGAGAGAATAGGGTGGGAGATATGGAGAGAGCAGGGTGGGAGACACCGGAGAGAGCACAGTGAGAGACAGCAGAGAGAGCAGGGTGGGAGACACTGGAGAGAGCAGGGTGGGAGATACGGAGAGAGAGGAGCAGGAGGCTAGACGAGGTTGTTATCTCTCAAGTCTCTTGTTTCAAACAGCCTGTCAGGAGGAGACAGAGATGTTAATGTTACCTCTCAACACAAAGAAGGAGGTCAGCGTTTGGCCCAGCGATCAGAGCGGCTTGTTTAGACGAGCCAGAGTAAAGCGACTGATGTTGACGCTCCGCCGTTCTGATGACATCTCTGTTATTCCAGATTTATACAACGGCGATAAGCTATGCTGTGTGGACAAGGGAGGGAAGCCACTATTGGGAGGTGATGATTGGTCTAGAAGGTCAGAAGTAGTTTTGGTTGGTCATGGTCGCTGTATCAGTGGTTTTATGATCGTTGCGGTGATAGTGTGTTGTGTGGCTCGTGCCATGTGACGCTGGTGTGTGTGTGTGTGTGTGTGGAGCGAGGCTGATCTGAGAGAGGCGGAGGCCCACCCAAGTGGACCAGCTTGAATGGACCCAGTGAAAGAACGCAGTGTTTTCCCTCCATTCCTTATCGTTTTATTGCTAGCTTCATCTTTCTGTGTGTGTGTGGTTATTTACTGTGGTTGACTATTAAGTTCAAGCGATCTGAGAGATTTTTTTTCCCTCCTCCTTCCGCCAACTGCAGGTGTGTTCACTAGACCAAGGAGGTTTGTTGGCCTGTCTACAAAGACTCAGACTTAAAAATGGATCAGGAATTTCTGGTTCCACTTTATACAGACTCGCTCCTCCGGGAGCATGAAAAATGCCACAAACTAACCGTTTAATCCACCCACTGTGACAGGGGAAGCTGTTGAAATGTTACGGCAGCTTTGACGTTGTCGACTCCGCAAACTAACCAACCCGTTTCTGCCTTCAGAGCCATGTGTTTTTGCAGCAAGCTGAGTCAGTTAGCCCCCACATGGACTAGCAGGGTGAACGAGCCCATGCAGCCGGGCTGCTGGTCACAGGAGCCTGGTGCCCTGGGGCTGGTGACCGAGGAACGTGACTCGGGTGACAAAGTTCACGGAGCACAGAAGGATTCCCAGCATTGTGGGATTTCCAGCCATCCTGACAAGCCTTCAGGATCCTCCTTTCATGTCACACAAGGTCGCCTCTTTTTGTGCTCAGAACCTCAACCACCACCCCGTACACACCTCCACGCACCTTTAAACACCTGTTTGCACACACACACACACACACACATGCAGTGAGGGGCCTCCAGAGTTGCTGCCTGGAGGGCTGGAGGAAGACTTCTACAGAGGAAGTGCAGGGGGCTAATGTGAGACTGGTGAGTGACACAAAGGAGACAGGGAGGGAGTGGGGGAGAGGAGGAGGAGGTAGGGGAGTTCAGCAGGAGCTGGAGAGATGGGGGGGGCTGGTGGCTGGGGGGAGGGCAGGTGAGACCAGGGGAGACCAGGGGAAATCAGGTGAGCCCAGGGGAGATCAGGTTGCAGGAGGGTTGAGCTTAGTTATTGGTGTGAATGGAGCAGGTCTTCCCTACCAGCGGGGCCTCCTCTGTCACCCTGGCCCTGAGGCCAGCTGTTGTACGCTACCCTGAGCATCACCATGTCATCGTGGATGAGAGCTCATCTGATTCATGACCTCATGACAGAAACTATAGAGCTAAGAAAGTCCAGTTAGACCGCACTGTTCCCGCCCATTATGACCTCAAGCTGCAGTAGACTCCGGATCCCAAGATCTGAAGCCGTGGACCTCAGGCCTCACAGAGCAGGTGGAGGCTGGAACTTCTTACCCATGCAGCCTCAGCACCAGGCCAGTCTGACTGCAGCACACAGTCCCTACAGTCTCCCCCAAACCCCTGCCTGCTGCTGTTTATGTGTCGCAAGCGGAAGGGTAGACAGGGGACATGTCATTGAGGACGTGCCAGGTCTCTGTGTGAGTGAGTGACAGCTATCTGGGGCTGGCGGGGGCCGGCCTTCGGAGCAGCAATATTAGAAAACAAGGGAGCGCCGGCGATAAATCAGGATCTGCAGACGAGGTGAGGACAGAGAGGGGAATGTGGCGACGCAGCCAGGAGAAAGCAGCAGCGCGTAGGAGACTGACCCTTTGAAGAGCACAGATTGAAATAAATATGCCAGCAGGAAATAACTTAAGGAGCCCCCTGGAACTGGCCGGGGGACTGGTTTTGTCATCTGTCGGACAGCAGAGAGACGGGATGAGGGGAGGACGAGTGGTGAGCGGACTCCCTGCCAACGGCGTTCCTCAGGATGTCTTTCTCCGAGGACACGGCTGCTGTGGAGGGTTGAGCAAGCTCTGTTTACTGAAACACGCTGCCAATAATGGAGGGAGGGAGAAAAAAAAGAGAGATTGAAAACATGGACATGGTCTGAGTGTGTCTGTGATTGAGAGTGGGCTCTCTGTGCCTGCCAGGAATCTCCCCACAAACAGCAGCTTGTTGTCTCTGTTCCCAGAGTCTCTGTCCAACTTCGGAGCAGAGCAGCACAGTTCACTGCATACCTGGAGAGGCTTGCGGCTGTCTGAAGCACAACGCCCTACCCCCCTCCCCTCTGTCGCTTTCTCTCTCCATTTTCGCTGTCCTACCCTGTCTCTCTCCCCCCCCCTCCTCCTTTCTCTCCCTAGCTCCCTCTCTCTCTCTCTCTCCCTCGCTCCCTCTCTCAGGGGGGAGGGTGTTTGTGCCTGCTTGTGGCACGACCATTCCTGTAAATCACAGAGTGTCTCAGCTGGATAGATTTATCTAGTGGGCACCCAAGTGCCCAGACAGACCAGCCCTATTATGCCCCAGAAGCACCAATTAAAGACAAGAACCATGATATCAGAGCGAGATAGTGATGACAGACCGCCTCTCTGTTCTCCGTCTGGTTCCCCAGCTTTCATCCCCCTTAGAACCCAACGGCTCTGACGAAAGGGAGAACAGGAGAACGGCTCAAATGCTCGAGGATATGATAGAATCCTGTCTTTGTGGTACAACGGCGCCCTGTGTTTTGTTGTCTGAGACAGAATGAGCGGGCCTGGAGGATGGCTCTCCATGTTTTTTCCCTTCTGTAATTATGCCCCAAATATATTTTAATGAGGAATGATGTCGAAATAAATGTCTTTAGCGCACAGCCATTTTGTTCTTTTGTGTCTTTTGAGGATATTTTGGACCGCCAGCTGTGTTCCTGTGTCCTCTTAAACAAGCTTTTCCACTGGCGCCCGGCGACGCAAACAAGACAGGCAGTGAGTTAGTGCTTCGCTCTGGGTCTGGTTCACCCAGGCTGGCCTGTCTGCTGCAGACGCTCAGAGACGGCCTCCCTCTCATCCTCATGAGGTGCCACCGGGCTGTGAAAATACAAGCTCTCCTGGTCTCTGCCCATCTCACAGGGCAGCCTCAGGTCAGCCCAGCTCTGGGCCTGTGTCGGAGGGGGGTGGGTGGGTGTAGTGGGAGTACTGTATGTGTGTGTACACTTTAGTGTGTCTGTGTTGATGTATTGTGTCTGTCTGTGGTGTCAGTGTGTGGTAGGGCAGGTAGGAGATATGAATGCAGAGCCTCGCTAGCTCAAGCCTTTTATCTGCCTCTCTCCAGTCTTAAAGACTCTATTATTTGACATAATCACTGTTTTTGAGGCATTTAGCAGATCTGGGTGTTGGACGAGGCTCTTATCCCTGCCCCAAGTAAATTGTTAATTGCTGTGATTTACTGAGTCTGACATAACCCACAGACAGGCGCACACACACACACACAAAGACAGACACACAGACATGCACCGGTATTCATGGTGGTATGGTACACCCAGACAGTGGTGTTGTGAGTGACAGCATGGTGGTATGGTACACCCAGACAGTGGTGTTGTGAGGGGGAGCATGGTGGTACTGTACACCCAGACAGTGGTGTTGTGAGGGGGAGCATGGTGGTACTGTACACCCAAAGAGTGGTGTTGTGAGGGGGAGCATGGTGGTACTGTAGACCCAGATAGTGGTGTTGTGAGGGGGAGCATGGTGGTACTGTAGACCCAGACAGCGGTGTTGTGAGGGACAGCATGGTGGTACTGTAGACCCAGACAGTGGTGTTGTGAGGGGGAGCATGGTGGTACTGTAGACCCAGACAGTGGTGTTGTGAGGGGGAGCATGGTGGTACTGTAGACCCAGACAGTGGTGTTGTGAGGGGGAGCACTGTTTACCTGTCCACCTCAGTGGTGTTGTGGGGGAGCATGGTGTACTGTACACCCAGACAGTGTGTTGTGAGGGACAGCATGTGGTACTGTACACCCAGACAGTTGTGTTGTGAGGGCAGCATGGTGGTACTGTAGACACCCAGACTGTGTTGTGAGGGGAGCACGGTGTCTGGTTACTGTACACCCAAAGATGGTGTTGTGAGGGGAGCATGGTGGTACTGTAGACCCAGCAGTCGTGTGTGGGGGAGCATGGTGGTACTGTACACCAGACAGTGTGTTATGAGGGCGGGCGGCTGGTCCTACTGTTGACCAGACAATGGTGTTGTGGAGACAGCATGGTCGGTACTGTAGACCCGACGTGGTGTTGTAAGGGGGGTAGTTGTAGACCCAGACAGTGTTGTGAGGGGGCATGGTGACTATAGACCCAGACTGTGGTGTTGTGAGGGGGAGCACTGTTTACCTGTCCACCTCAGTGGATTCCTCCGGCGGCTGTCTCAGACGAGGCTGAGAGTCCGGCTCGTGTGTGTCTACTGTCTACACTGGAGACATTCTTACCCTGATATCACTGCCCTGCGCCCAACAAAGATGTTGAAAGCCCATATTGAAACAGGGTGGGAGGAGAAAGAGGGGGAGCGAGAGGAGGAGAGGAGAGAGTTAGCGGATTGCCTCATAAATCTGCTGTCTTCAGTTGGCCGGAAGCCTTGGTGTATCCTGAGTGTAGAGAGAGAGCAAGCAGGTGTGAGCTGTGGTGGTTGCGTGTGGTGTGATGTTGTTGTGTACACAGTGTACAAGGGGAGTTACTGACTGTAGAAAACACTTAGCGAGGGTAATATTTGTAGTGCATACCCTTGTGAGATATATATCAAGAGACACTGTTTATGTTTTGGGGGGCTTATTTTCAGGGTAATCTGTGTATCTCGCAACTGTGCAAGAAAAAGGGTTTCGTTTTTGTAGCCGTGGCCCCTCTTTTTTGTCTCGTATCTCGCGGATCACGGGCGATTAAGGGGTGGGGGGGGGGGAGGGAGGAGGAGGGCGAGGGAGATCAGTGACTTCAAAGCGGCATGGCAGCATTCTCCCGGCCTGGCCTGTTTACTCTGCTCAGTGGAGTCTGCATTCCTGCCTCTCATTTTTCCATGGCATTCCAAGAGGAGCTCCGTGCTCCTGGCTGTGTGCCGAAGGCTCAGCGACGTCCCCCCCCCCCACACACACTACTCTCCCCACCTCCCATGTCCCCCCGCCGCCATTAAAGTGAGTTGGAGCCAGCACTCCAGAAGCTGAGCACACACAGCAACCCAGCAGGGTGTGTGTGTGTGTGTGTGTGTGTGTGGAGGAGAGGGGGAAGGGGGAGAAAAAAGGAGGGAGAAGGAGAAAAGGAGGGGAGGGTCACATGCACCAGGGCACCATGGGAGAACAGTTTGGGAGGAGGAGGGGAGGACATAATGTCATGCTCGGGTTCTCTCCTCTTCATCCTTCCTCCTCGTCCTCCTCTTCCTTGCCTGCTAACCCTAACAGGGCCAGCTAATATTCCCCAATCGACTGCTGAGCTGCGTATAGCTGTGATGGCTGTGCTTCATCTCAGCCAGCGTAGGACTGCGGACCTTCTGCAGGACCATGAAACGTTGTGAAAACAACAATTTAGCGTCTAATTAGAAGCCACGTAGGGAACGTCCCCTACTGATTTGGTTTCTGTGTGTTTATGCCAGGGTTGTCAAGGACGTTGTCTGGAGCCTGGCCGCGCTCACATGCAGAAAGAACAACAAGGCCATCCAGCCCTTCATTTAGGCTGTGTTTAATCACCCTCCGCCTGTTACGACTGCCTCTCTCCTCTCCTCTCCTCTGCTCGGCTCGGCTGGGGTGATTATGGGTTCCCCTGCAGAGCGCGAGGATGGAGGAAGACCCTGAGTCAGAGAGAGGCAGGGAAGGAGGGAGAGGAGAAGGGAGAAAGCTCCTGGGAAGGAAGACGACAGTGGCCTCAGAGCAGGCTGGTCTCCTCCCACCCTTCCTCTGGTAGCTGCACTTGCCTCGCCTCCGACCAGACTAGGGATTCCCAGCGCCCGTTACAGTACGACACCCTGCCTTGTGACAACGGCGCGTTTTGATGCCGTTTTCGGGCCCCTAGCGGGGTGCATAACTTCCTCATTAGCTGGATGGAATCAACAGCGGAAACTGAAAGCCTGTGAGATCAAGTGGGATGGTGTGAGTTAACAGGGCCTGGTCCAATAGAAACCTGATCTCATCAGTCTCCAAGTGCAAGGCAGAGCCGGAGCATTCCACATTAGGGCCTGAATCCCCAGACAGCCTGCCTGGCTCATGTGAACCCCCCTCCTCCCCCACCTCCCCCACCCCCCAGACCTCAACCTGCCTCTGGGCAGGGCTGGAGAGCTGGAGCCGTCAGAGGAAAGTCTCAGACTGTGAATCATAAGAGATCTATATTTCCACCCTCTCCCTTCTCTGGGAGATGAACACATAAAGCTGCTCTATTGTAGCTGGATGGCGTGCGAGGCGTCGGCAGCTATGGGAGTGTGGTAGGTGATGGGACCTCCACCTCGGAGATCCCAGCCTGTCCGTTGTGCTGCCCACCACCCCTGAAAAGAGAGAGGTGTTGGAGATGAGACGTACAGCGCTGTGCTGTCTGACTGGGGAGGGGGAGGGCTTAGGGTTTATGGGCTGGGCTGGAGGGGCAGAAGGAAGGGGAAGAACCTGGTTTCCTGTTCACGTACGGCTATGAACTTTGACCGATCTTTAAAAGAAATGGTGTATTGCAGGAAAGAGGGGTTATTGTGAAAGTGCTTAATCCCCCAAATAAAAGAGGGTCATTAAAAGCACGCCCGACAGCCCATCATTTTTTTTATTTTATGTGGATTTGTGTAAAAAATGCACCTGTCTCTCGTTAAAGGGTCATGTATTGAACTGTGTGTGTCATCTGCCTTAAGAGGGAGGTGCTTGGAGGTTGCTGTGGACTGACTGTACCCAGTCATGATGTCAGACTGGAGCTTAGAGGCCTGGGGCTGCAGACTCTCAGCAGCTGGCCTGGAGGGGCAGTCTGCAGACTGGTAACCAGGGGTACACTGCTGCAGACTGCAGACCTAGACTGGTAACCAGGGGTACACTGCTGCAGACGGCAGACCTAGACTGGTAACCAGGGGTAAACTGCCCCCCGCCCCCCCTTCAGGGTGGCACTAAGGCCTGGGCTTTGGAGCAGTGCATGCTGGGTCATGGTGCGTTGGCACATGGGCGTCTGATGTGATGTGGCCGGTGGTTAGGGCTTTTTAAGGGAGAGGGGGTGGCACAGTGCGGCAGGGGGAGAAAGCTCCAAAGCAAGGCTGGTCACAGACGGCATGTTCCTCAGATCCACCCAGTTGGAGCTGCAACGTTTTCCATATGCCTGCCTGCCTGCCTGCCTGCCTGCCTGCCTGCCTGCCTGCCTGCCTGCCTGCCTGCCTGCCTGCTTGCTCGCTGCTGCTCCCTCCCTCCTGTACCCCTCTCCCCCCGATCCCCTCCCTCCCCCCTAGCCTGCTCCTCCAACCCTCCTTCCCCACCTCCTCCTCCTCCCTTCAGCTTCCTCAGACAGATTTGTTTGGAACGGGTCACATGATTTAAGAGTTCTCCAAAGTTTCCCCTTTGCTCCACATAGTCTCACAGTGGCCACCCTCCCCCACATCCCCCCGCGCCAAAACGGGCCATGAGAGGGCTGAGCGACAGTGATTGACACGCGGTGATGAGGAGTGTCACGCAGTGATGTAGTGGAACCTGAGGCCAGGGGAGGCTGAGGGGAGGCTGGGCAGGAAGCCTGGCGGACATGTGGGCCCCGTGTCTGAGGAAGAAGGATCGGCGCAGCACTAACAGACTGGCGGTTACTGAGCCTGGGACCTTGTGTTGACAGGGAAGCTCTGTGTTTACGTTGACCTAGAGCTTTGAAATAGATAGCTTGGCTTCAGCCCTGGGCTGATGGAGTTCATTGAGTGTGTGTGTGTGTGTGTGTGTGTGTAAGAGAGAGAGAGAGAGAGAGATATGGGAGTAAGGGTGAAGGGGACTGAACCTGTAGTAGATCCGATTGGAGGACACAGGTCACCATCGGCAAGTGCACATTGTCTCCATGACAATGTGCATGTCATTGCCACACTGGACAGAACGGGTCAGTGGGAATGTAGCAATTTGTAGCCTGTGGGAATGTGCCATTTTGCTCTGTCATTCCTTAGTCAGTGGACACGGTGGTGTGTTCATCCTGAAGCTCCACAGCTGTAAGCAGACCCACGCCCTCTGAACGTTCTCCCCAGCACAGCTACACACGTCCCCCATGCACTGATCAAGGACTCTGGTGTTACTGATGAATTTGGAACGTCCACATGAGTTTGACCTGGAATAGGGACAGTGGTTGTGCTCTCATCTCCTGCCCTGGGTGTGTTTGGAAGGGACGGCAGGAGCTCTTCATTGGCTCCACCGATGGCTGCTTCTGTGAGCAGGCTGGTCAGGAGCCAGGTGAGCTGGAACTGAATGTTACTCAGACACAGTTGGACATTTAGACTGAGTAGAACGTCTGGCATGTTTCAAGCATCAGAGTTGAAAACTTAAAACGGAGAATGGTGACTGTAATTATATGATAAGGACCATTGTTTCCTGTGTGTGTGTGTGCAGTGTGTGCAGTGTGTGCAGTGTGTGCAGTGTGTGCAGTGTGTGCAGTGTGTGCAGTGTGCGCGTGCAGTGTGTGCATGCAGCGTGTGCGTGTGTGAGAGAGCGTGAGCGAGTTGGCCCACATTTAGTTCTGGGGAAGCAGGCAGGTCAGCGGTGCAGTAATGCGTGTCCCTGAGACTGTCCTCGCAGCCTCTCTGCTGTCCTGTCTGGGCCGGCTGCGTGTGGCACCCCCTGCTGTCTGATCACCGCAACTGCACCTGCAACCATTCACCTGATGAGAGGACTCTGTCGAATTCGCAGCTAAATCAGTATCACGGGCATCTTACTCGAAACTCGCTCGGCGAATATCTTCCGGAAGACTCTGGCATCCCTGGAGATGCTCATCGTTAACCTTGTAGTTTGTTGAGTAACACTTGATATGTGTGTCGTGGCCGCTGTCCTGTGGCTCGGCCCTGCGGTTCTTTCTTCTCCTTCTAATCCTCTCCTCAGAGCGCAGAGACGGCCTGTCCGACCCAGACTCATTCTCTCAAGAGCTCAGGGAACCTACTTTAAGAAAGCGCCTTGGCAGATTCAAGGCTGGTGGTGATTATTCTGGCCTCATTATGGTGTTGTGTTTCCCCCCGAGTCATTCACTGTGGTGACGGTTACTGGATCTTGGGCTGACACTCTCAGTAAAGCTCGGGGGGGGGTGCGTGTGGCACCCCCTGCTGTCTGATCACCGCAACTGCACCTGCAACCATTCACCTGATGAGAGGACTCTGTCGAATTCGCAGCTAAATCAGTATCACGGGCATCTTACTCGAAACTCGCTCGGCGAATATCTTCCGGAAGACTCTGGCATCCCTGGAGATGCTCATCGTTAACCTTGTAGTTTGTTGAGTAACACTTGATATGTGTGTCGTGGCCGCTGTCCTGTGGCTCGGCCCTGCGGTTCTTTCTTCTCCTTCTAATCCTCTCCTCAGAGCGCAGAGACGGCCTGTCCGACCCAGACTCATTCTCTCAAGAGCTCAGGGAACCTACTTTAAGAAAGCGCCTTGGCAGATTCAAGGCTGGTGGTGATTATTCTGGCCTCATTATGGTGTTGTGTTTCCCCCCGAGTCATTCACTGTGGTGACGGTTACTGGATCTTGGGCTGACACTCTCAGTAAAGCTCGGGGGGGGCCGGGTGGGGGAGGGGACGGGTGGGCGCAGCCACGGGGGGGTTCGACGCACCACTTGTTTTGACAGCACCAAAGCGATAATGTCTTCTGTTTCTTTGAAATTTTCTTGGAACGACAAGACGCTGCCAGAAAGCATGTCTACAGCAAGCGCACCAATGTTCAGTCAAACAAACTAATTCTCGTTATGATCTTTCACATCGACAATACACACCCTGGCTGATGCACTGTTACTAGAATGCCGTTGTCCTACTGTAACCACACCACCATCCTCCACACAGCGCTTGTGACAATCTATCTCTCTATCCGGTATCTCAACTCATCACGCTTTCATCAAGGGAACTTAATTGTGGATCAGATTTCCTTTTACCTTAGATGTAAATGACTTGTGACGAACCTTCCAATGTTGTCTATAATGATGATTTATTGTACGGCAGTATGTGTTTGCATGTCTGTGTCTGTGTGCGCGCGCGTGTGTGTGTGTGTGTGTGTGTGTGTGTGTGTGTGTGTGTGTGTGTGTGCATGTGTGTGCGCGCGTGTGTGTCTGTGCGCGTGTGTGTGTCTGTGCGTGTGTGTGTGTGTGTGTGTGTGTGTGTGTGTGCGTGTGTGTGTTGGAGCCAAAGACTGGGGTCGAACTGCTTGATCACGCTGCTGTGGACACTCTTGACATTTGGAAAAGGATCCTGTCCCCCCTCCTATCTGTGCCCCCCCAGGAGGAACCCTGAGTTAGAGACCCTTGCACCCTCTGCGGTGTTGAGTTACCACCCCTGCAGGCTCACATGCGCACACACACACACACACACATGCACACACACACACACACACACACACACACATGCACACACTCATGCACACATTTCAGAAACTCCAAGACTTCCTATGGACATATAGCCTTTCTAATGCACATTACTAACAAATGATCTGGGTCTGTCACACCAGCATGCTACACACACACACACACACGCACACACACATGCATACACACAGGAAGGGGAGAGGAAGTTCAGAGTGTTCAGGGGAAGTGTTAGTGTTTGAACTTGTCTAATCATCTCAGTCTTGTTGCGCTTGTGTCTACCAGCCAAGTCTGGCCTGAGAGACTGGCCCACCCTCAGACACACCTGCAGTCACTCCCCCTCTCCTCTCTGCTTTCATCCCTCCCTTAATCCACTCAGAAGATTATGACCTTTTAATCCAGCCTCCGGTGTGTGTGTGCAGACACTCAGGTGGGTGTTTGATGGTGGAGTCTGGCCCTGCAGCCAGGCTTGTTGTACCAGGCTCAGAGATAGAGAGACAGAGAGGGAGGCAGAAGGAGAGAGGGTGAGAGAGGGTGAAAGAGGGTGAAAGAGGGTGAGAGAGGGTGAGAGAGAGAGCGAAAGAGCGAGAGAGTGCGTCCGTCAGATTGAAGAGCCCAGCTGTGACTGGCTGAGGCACTCTGTTGACTGGCTTCACAGGAAAACTGGGTTGGAAGTCAGAACGCAGGCCAGGTCAGCGAACACATATTTTGCTTGTGTGTGTATTTATGAATGTGTGTGTGTGTGTGTGTGTCTGGGCATGTGTGTGACTGGAGCTGGAGGCTGAAGGGTAGGTTAGTAGGAGTCTTACTTGACGTACACTAACTTGGCAGGCATTCCGGGGCTTCTTTGAAACGGCTGATTCCCATCCTCACCCCCGAAGATTTACAAGATAGAGCAGCCACATGCTGTACATATATTCCTTTCATCTCCAAATCAACTAGGTGGCTCACTTTGAACATCCCGATAGTTTGTGCAGCGTCTCAGCAGGCGAGGTCTGGCAGGTGGAGCAGGACAGTAAACACGGGCGAGAGGCTGATGAGAGGTGCCCTTCAGTTCACTCCTCTAAGACTCTCTGACATAACTGTCTGGTCCGTCCTGACTCCGACTCTGAACAAGAACGCCCCCTGTGCCATCCACTCCTCACTCCTCACTCCTCACCCCTCACCTCCCCCCCACTGACCCCATCCACTCCTCACCCCTCACCTCCCCCCCTTGACCCCATCCACTCCTCACTCCTCACCCCTCACCTCCCCCCCTTGCGAACACATATTTTGCTTGTGTGTGTATTTCATGAATGATGTGTGTGTGTGTGTGTGTCTGGCATGTGTGTGACCGCAGCTGGAGCTGAAGGCGTAGGTTAGTAGGAGTCTTACTTGACGTACACTAACTTGGCAGGCATTCCGGGGCTTCTTTGAAACGGCTGATTCCCATCCTCACCCCCGAAGATTTACAAGATAGAGCAGCCACATGCTGTACATATATTCCTTTCATCTCCAAATCAACTAGGTGGCTCACTTTGAACATCCCGATAGTTTGTGCAGCGTCTCAGCAGGCGAGGTCTGGCAGGTGGAGCAGGACAGTAAACACGGGCGAGAGGCTGATGAGAGGTGCCCTTCAGTTCACTCCTCTAAGACTCTCTGACATAACTGTCTGGTCCGTCCTGACTCCGACTCTGAACAAGAACGCCCCCTGTGCCATCCACTCCTCACTCCTCACTCCTCACCCCTCACCTCCCCCCCACTGACCCCATCCACTCCTCACCCCTCACCTCCCCCCCTTGACCCCATCCACTCCTCACTCCTCACCCCTCACCTCCCCCCCTTGACCCCATCCACTCCTCACCCCTCACTCCTCACCCCTCACCTCCCCCCCACTGACCCCATCCACTCCTCACCCCTCACCTCCCCCCCACTGACCCCATCCACTCCTCACCCCTCACCTCCCCCCCACTGACCCCATCCACTCCTCACCCCTCACCTCCCCCCCACTGACCCCATCCACCAACCCCCCCACCCTCAAACCCCCCCCACTCCCCACCACTCCTCACCCCTCCCACTCCTCACCCCCATCCACTCACTCCTCACCCACTCCTCACCCCCCCACTCTCCCCATCCACCTCCTCACCCCCCCACCCCTCCTACTCCATCACCCCATCCACCCCCCGCACTCCTCACCCCCCCCCACTCACCCATCCACTCCTCACCCCTCCCACCCCTCACCCCATCCACTCCTCACCCCATCCACCCCTGCGATTATTGGCAGATGAAAAAAGAAGAGCCACAAGGCAAAGGGAGGGAAAAAATGATTGACTTCTCAACTTCTCACCACAGCTACTATTTACTCAGACTTTTTTTCTGCTTGTGTGTTTGTTTTTGAGACTGTTAGATTCTTGCCTCGGAGTATTTTGAGGGGGGCAGAGTTTGATGGAGCGGGAGAAGAATGTCTTTAATCCTGGCTACAAAGGATTGGAAGGACATCGCTGGCCTTTACACAGCGATACACAGAGGAGTGACCATTGTTAACAGACTAGAGGGAACTGTTTGTGCGCCCTGCGGTTTCTAGTCCCTGTGAAATGGAGACTCAGTGATTTTGGTTCCCAGGCCCCTTTTTTTTCTCAGGCCCGTACAAAAACCATATGAAGATGTTTCAGCCTGTCAGCCATTTATACTCCCAACACAGTCGGCTTGTGACTGGCCAATGTTACTAACAGGGACATATGGACAATGTTCACGGTCTTCTGATTGAAAGCAGAGATGGCGTATCTATAAAAGAAGATAATACCTAGTCTTGTAAGCAAAGCTGACACTAACAACATGTTGTCAGATATGGGGTTGACAGTGCCTTTCTGTCTGTCAGACACACTGACTAGACAAGACTGAATCCTCATGTTAAACTCTATGTCTGCTATTGAGTATTTTTCACTAGTCGCCGATTATTTCTAAATGCATGTCAAGGTGTAAGAAAGGCCCACAGGAGATCTTGTTAGATTGCAAAGCATAGAAAACATTAGCCAAGTCCAATGTAATCAGTTTGGTTGAAGTTCTATTGACAGAAGAATACTGTGTATTTCCGCATAACCTATGGTATGGTGTGTTGATGGTGGCACTGAATAGTAAGGTCATTTTTGTTTATTTTTTTATTTAATTTTTTGAAGCCAAGTTCCACTATGGGCCTTTAATTTGAGCCTGGTAAACCTGGACTGGTAAAGAACCTGGCAGGGTAGCATGTATGCCAGGCCAACCCAGACCAAACCAAGCCAAACCAGACTAGGCCAGACTAGGCCAGACCAACCCAGACCAATCCAGGCCAAACCAGACAAGGCCAGAGAGTCACCATCCGTCCACACACAAGACATGACCAGCCTCTTACATGGATCCAGTTTTTACAATTTACACCCATGACTCAGCATACTGTTAGCTTTAGCTTAGCATAACACTCACCATCAAGCTTCAGATTGTTTGTGGCATTTTTATTTTCACTTCTGTAATTCTCAGTGAAGGATAGGTGTGTGTGTGTTTGTATACAGAGTGTGTGTCTGTATATGTCTACAGTGTGCGTTTCCAGCTGTGCAGTTTCAGCTAGAGCATAACAACTCAACCATAACAACTCTCTGTAAATACTGTACAACAGGCTAGCTGAAGAAACTGGGGACTTGGATTGTTGTTGAGTTTCTTCTGGGGACGCAGTAGCAGTGAAGGCCTGCAGTCAGAGGGGTTAGAGTCCAAACCCTCGGCTGACTTTTTGGCCTGCGACTGCAAGCTGTTCTTTAATCATCATTGTTGTTGTTTTCATAGTTGCGTTGCCAACACGCCATACTCCGTTCTCTCATATTAATCATTCTGAGCACGCGTGTCTTCGGTTCACTCCTTCGTGAACCAGAGCCCCACCCATGCGTGAGGTGGTTAACTGAGATGTTTTTCTCTCTCTCCTGCTCTCCCCTTCTATGTCTCTCATCTCTCCTCTTCTCTGCTCTCCCTTCTCCCTCTCCTTCACGCTCTCCTCTCAGTCTGTCTCTCCCCTTCTCTCTCTTTCCCTCTATGATGGACACGCACAAGCCCTGCGTGATGCATGACGTCAGGTCGTATTGACTGGGGTGCCAGCTGTTGATGTCACCCCTGGGTCTTTTTAATTTAGGGATTTCCGCTTGGGTGAGACAAGGGGGAGTCCTGTGACCTCAGGCCACAGCCACATGAAGAGGCCTGTGGACTGGGATGGGCTGGGTTGGGCTGGGTTAGACTGGGGTGGGTTGGGCTGGCGCAGGCTAGGCTGGGCTGGGCTGGGTTAGACTGGGGAAGGCTGGGCTGGGCTGGGTTAGACAGGGCTGGGCTGGGTTAGACTGGGGAAGGCTGGGCTGGGCTGGGTTAGACTGGGGAAGGCTGGGCTGGGCTGGGTTCGACTGGGGAAGGCTGGGCTGGGCTGGGTTCGACTGGGGAAGGCTGGGCTGGGCGAGGGTGGACTGGGCCAGGCCAGCCTGAGCTGGGGTGGTCCGCACCGGGCTAGGGTGGACGAAGCCGGGGGCTCAGACAGGCAGGGTGGGACCAGGTTGGGGGATGTGAGGGGAGAGAAGAGGGGGAGTGTGGGAGTAGCTGAGAGAATTAGGAGTTGTAATGAAGCTTGAGTTTGCTCACGCACACAATGGCATCTCTGTGCCTCCACTGTTCGGTGATGTCATGGGGACAGGGTGGCTTTCCTGACTCCTTCCTAGGGTTCCGTGCGACCAGCTCGCAGAGGCAGAGGGACTGACAATCATGGCCGTCAGCCCTTGAGCCCTTAAATACAGCCTTTCACCAGCTATCCAGTCCTTGTCAGAAAGGATCAAATAAGAAACCATTATTGCTTCAGTACTCGGTGATCTAAGTAGAGACCATCCTAAGTTCCTCGTACTTCAGTCTGCGATGATGCAGAGAGTGCATTCAAGGCTACAGCGCCACCCCTGCCAAGCTGATGTGTCATACTGTAGGTGGTATATATTTGTTTACAGCCCGCTGTAAACCCGGCCCCTCATGTCTGAGGACAAGCGGCTTGGCTTCACACCTTTTCCATTGATTTCTTTCTGTAGTCTGTGATAAGGGGAGCTGTTAGTCAAATCGGCGCCCACATATGAAGGAAGTGTCAAATGCATCAACCATAAGCCATCAATGCAGACAGGCAGAAGCAGGCAGAGTTAACTGGCACGGCTTCCTTTAATGGATGGAACACAGGAAGTATTTTTGTCTCCTCGTTCGAGCTCCTCACACAGAGAGCCTCGTCCTGTTGCCGGGTCACCTCAACCTTGCCACCGTGTCCACAGCGTCTGCTTCCGCGCTGGATCAACGTGACGATGTCCTCGGCATCAGTGATGAATTGGCGTGATGATGTGACTGATGGCTCTGTTTGAAGCGGCTCCCTGACCGTGTCTCTCCTGTCCCCTGTGTCCTAGTCACACCCTCTGTCCCTGTGCAACGCCAGCGAGGACGAGCGCCAGGACAGCGACTTCATCACCATCGTCAAGCTGGAGCACAAGGTGCCCCGATGTCTGTCTCTGATCAACAAGGTGAGACCCCAGCGCACACACACGCACACACACACACTGCTTTTTTGTTGTGCCAAGGGTAGAGGATCCTTGGGACCACCAGGGGCCCCAACTTGAAAAATGACCCCATGTGCTTTTGAATAGAGATCAGGCCAGATAGCTGCTTGGCTCTCTCTCTGGCCCCACCATGCTCTCTTAGATCTGGACTTAATAGAGGAGGCTTAAAGGAATCGTTGGCAGGTCTTGAATGTGATAGCAAGGATGCTGGCGATGGCTGTGATGTTCCCGGGACAGGGCCCCCTGTCTGGCAGGGGTTCCTGTCCTGCTATGTGCCCGTGGCACTGCGCCCCTGCTTCCTGGCTCTGGATGTGAGGCCGGGAGCCCCCAGCTGTCCCTGCCTGTATCCTGACCAGCAGGAGCGCACAGTTGTCGCTCCCTGTCTCGGCCTCTGCACGGCCAGGACAGATGCAGCTGCAGTGGTCAGGCTCTGGGCTCTGACAGGTCTCTGCTCAGCCTTATCTACACTGTGCACACAGCAACTTAAAGCCTACCAGGAGCAGTACATCTTAAGGATTAGGCATGACATCGATTCTACCTTTCTATTTTTTTCCCCCCTATCGTTTTTGTTATTGAATCTCTCAAACTTTATAGTGGAATTCAGTTGCTAAACCTACTTCCCAGTCCTTGATGACTTCCTACCCCCCCTCGCTGGTGTTCCTACTAGGGTTAGGGAGGAGCAGGTGGTGAAGACCTGGTCCTCGAACCCAGCTCTAAACTGCTTTGAATAAATCTTTATTGGCAACACTTTGTTGTCCCCTAAACACAGCCCTCTGTCTGGCCCTCATGCTGAAGCGCCCTCGAACAAAGGCCGTATCCACCAGCAGCCGCTCGGCCCTGGCAGGTCGACCTGGAGATCAGGGAGAGGGCCGCCTTGTTGTTTTGGTGCGACTCTGGAAAGTATGAAGTATGTGTTGCTATAAACTGCCCTCCAGCCACCTGCATCCTTGTGTCATTTGTGCGATTCAAAGGCTCCAAGGTTTTTTTTTGTTTTTTTTAATCTGGCAGATTTGAACGGTATTTTGCATCTGCGGAATAGTTTACAGTATGAGGCTTTAAACAGTATGAATGAAATGTGGCCGCACAGCCTTGTCCAGGTTTGGCCGGCATCGACCTCATGTTCCAGATTGACTTGTTTACAGTGTGGCCCTCCCACACATCTACAGATACTCAGACAGCCACAGAGGCCCCGTGTGTCTCCACACGCCGCTCAGAATAGACCTTTAAGCAAACAAAGTCAAAGGGAGACTACAGAGGATAACGTTTCATTGTTGTCCTTTTGTTTTTATTTGGGTTTTTCTGAGTTTCCCATCCCTGGCGACATGGCGCTGGCCTGGGGACGTGCCAGATTCCTTTCCCGATTTGTGGCGACTTTTCACCCAAGCGTCCTCTAGCCTTCGTTTCGCGGCCTGGACTCAACCGTTGTTCAGAGGCCCTCTGAAAGCCAGCGTTGAGGGAGATTACAGACCTCTCATTATAATCAGATTTTTTATCTTTTAAGGACTGCGTTGTCTTCCAAATGTAATCTCACCAAGACAGCACATTTACCCACAGTGTAGAAAATAGCTCTTGTTGTACAAATGCTCTTCCTCCCCAGCCAGTCCCTGGTTTCACGATGCTTTCTAGGAGGTACAGTAAGTCTCTGGAGCTGCAGTACAACACAGGAGTTAGAAAGATGTCTGTGTATGTGTTTTTGTGGCCGGGTCTAAGCTCGGGTCAAACGTGACTACATAGTAACGGGCCTCGTGGAGTTCTACTACCAGGAAAACTAGTCTCATAGTCATAGTCTGCACTGTTTTGTCCTGTGTTTCCCAGACCGACTACCCAAACAATATAACCGTAGACAAAGGATTCCCAGGAAATATCCATAACAACCAGTTGGCCTTGTCTGAATGCTCTACCTAGCAACAGTTTGTGAATGAAAGAATGAATGAATGTTTTGCCTTGTAGACACAGGGGAACAGCACGGACTGAGAATGTTTTGGAGCTAAAGCGTAAGCTTTCTCAGTTTAGCCACAAAGCTCTGATGTATGAAACAGTAAGAGAACATCCTTGTGAAAGCAGCACTCCGGGCTCTCAGAACAGTCCAGGCCTTTGGTCCATGTCCGGGCTTGTCGACTCCCATAGAATGTGGTTCTTATTGATTTACCTCTTCTAAGACGAAAGGATTTCTAGCTTGATTGTACAGTAATCCTGGTATAAAAGCAGAGCGATGTGTGTATGTGTTTGCACACCGGCTTGTTTGTGTGTACCGATGGGGCTGCTGCGTGTAGGTGTGTGTGTGTGTGTGTGTCAGGGAGGTTACAGGAAGAGTAGCCAGAGTGACAGGAAGTGCTAGAAAACAGGGGAAATCCGTGGAGGGAGTAATAAATCAGGACCTTCTCGACAGTGTTTTTGTCCTCTCTGATATTTACCGTGATGTGTGTGTGAGTGTGTGTGTGCGCGCGCGTGTGCGAGTGTGTGTGTGTGTGTGGTAGGGGGGGTGACACTGACCTCAGGCTGTTCCTGCCTGGTGTTGTGGAGGCTGTGGACTCGAGGCTGGCAGCTCAGTGTGCTCCTGGCCTGTTTTCCTCCAGTAGCTAATGTCTAACGTCTAGAACTCAGGGGAGAGGAATCAAGACAGAACGCTGAGGAACATCTGGAAAAAGGGGCCGATTGGAGCTTCGAGGGAAAATGCAAAAAGCAGCAGGTACACACTCTGACATCTCAGAGTGAAATGTTTCAATGCGAAGCAGACTCCTGGATCGCCTTTGATTTTTCCTCTTAAAGAAATCCATCAGCTGGAGACTCCTTCCTAGAAATCATTATCTATGATTGCCCATTGATTTGTTGTTCCTGCAAGCGACTCTCTTCCTTTTCTGTTACAAAAGCCCGCCACATTCCTCCAGAATGGAGACAGGCTTTTCTCAGCAGGCCACCAGAGATGTTTTAAGCAGACAGCAGCTCTGTGGCATCGGCCTGGTGTGCTGACCCCACACTGACAGCCCAATCCACCCCCTGTCTGCTCCCGTCTTGGCCCCGACTCCTCCTGGCCCCCCCTCTCAGCTCTCCTCCAGATGCACAACCCCACTCTCTCCCTCCCTCTCTGGCCGTCCATACGGACGCGCCACGGCCCAGCACTACTTTATGCACCTTCGGTTCCTTTTTAAAACCTTTCAGGCATACTGGAAAACAGAGAGCGAGCGAGAGAGGAACAGAGAGCAAGAGAGAGAGAGAGAGCAACAGAGAGTGGGAGCAACAGAGAATCTGCCCCCCCCCCTCCGCCCCCCCCCAAAAAATGATTTGACCGCCGAGATCTGAAATTGCCTTTGCATACACCTGTATGAAGGGATAGAAAACCATGTGGTGGACCTACAGGGTCTGTTTTTCCTGTTTGGAGCTTGTTTAGTATGAGGTCAAGATAACAGTGCTCCTTCTCCTCCCCGCTCCCTCAGAGAGTGTGCTGTGTTTGTCATCTCCACTTTCATGAATCGAGCCATTCCTCCTTGTGTGTTCGTCTGACTGGAACGTACGTCTGACTGCGTTGACCGCGCTATCGAGTATTAGACCGCACGAACGAAATGAATGGGGAGTATTGTGCACTGGCAGCCACCTCGAATATTTCTACTGTTGTTACTTGGAGCTGTTGAGAGATGCTTGTTTTGCTTGAACTTTTCCACCACCCCCCCCTCCACCCTAGGCGATGCATGCCTTCCATTCTCTCTGTAGAAAGGGAAGGATTAATAACTAATCACCTCTTTATGTGTGTGTGTGTGTGTGTGTGTCTCTGTATGTGCGCCTGTGTGTTTTTTCTGTGAGCGCGCGCGTGTGGATGCGCGCACGCCGGACCCCAGGGGGTCTTTCCTCTCCTCTGTTTCCTCTGTTTCTAAACTTAAACTGGGCTCAGCTGCGCATGAAGCTCGAGGGGACCGGCAGCTTTGCCGTTACCTGACAGTCTGATTGATGCTCCTCTCATATCAGCTTTCCAGAGGCCGTGAGTGTGTTCATGCGGTAGGTAGGCAGGCAGGATGGTAGCTAGGTATCACAGTACAGTAAGCAGCAGGGAAGGAGGTATTTCCCTGACCCAGTGCCTCTGTCTCTCCTGCTCCCTCCAGAAGGTTTACGAGCTGATATTATCAGGGAAGCGCCGGCCACACTCACAGGCCTTTTGATAAAGCAAAACAATGGAGACCTTTGTGGAGGCCCCCCCCCCATCCACCATCATTCACACACACACACACACATGGGTATGCACACGCACACGGGTACGCACACGCACAGAGACACGAGGACGCACACACCGATGCGCACGCACGGGTAACACACCGAACGCACACGCACGCTGCCAGCATCAGCTGCAGTGTTCGCCACAGTGAGCTTCTCCACGGTGCCAGAAGAACAAAGTATTCCAACAATGTGGAGGAAGGAGAAGCAGGCTGGGGCCTGTGGTTCAGGGAGGAGATGAGGTCACCCTGCAGGGCTGCCCTGTCTAGGCTGACCTGCTCGCTGCTAGGGGCATCTACCTGACCCCTCCCCTCCCCCCTGCCTCCACACTCCTGCTGCTGTCCACCATGCCTGTCGGGGCTGTCATGCTAGCATGCTAGCTAGGGGAATTCTGTGGAGAGGAATTTGGGTTGTTTTTTTTAAAGAACTTAATGATTGTTGTCTAGCTGAGTCGAATGTTGTTGATGCTGTTGATTTACATCTGAGCTGAGCTTAAACTTGCTGTGTTTCCTTCGGCTTACGGAACTTCCGATGGTCAATTTTCTGTCAACCAGTGGTTATGCTTTTGTAAGGAAGACATTTATATATATATGTGTGTGTGTGTGTGTGTGTGTGTGTGTGAAGACCAGTGTAGTTTAAACCGTAGTGAGCACAGATGCAGGCGATACAGTCAACAGTGTGTGTGCCACAGGGCTGTCTAGAGGGACAGGCTGTGTTCGTCTGTGAAGAGCAGGATCCAGTTGTCGAGCCTCTCTACAAGGCATCTGCTGCGTTTGAAGTCCAAGGCCAGGCGCGCGGGCCGATAAGTCTTCCGCTGTCGTCACGGAGACTGCCGAGTGCATTCCCGTGGGAACAGGCCAGAGGATACTACAAGGGGAGTGGCAGCGATGTTACTGAAGTCATCTAGCCTCGGTGACACTTGGGTCTCTGTTTGATTCATTTACTCATATCCAGGAAGGAAGAAATTATCACCAACAGTTGTGTAATGATACACATCATCGGGTCCATATTTCTGTATTGATATTTGTGGTGTAGTGCCTGATATGTGCTGTTCTCCTAGCCAGCCCCTCCCTCGGTGCCTCGCACCTCCCTGCTGTGCAGGATCCTTGACCCAGTGATGGCCTCACCATCCCAGGCACACACAGCTCCTTGGGAGAATGAACTCAGTATGATTTCATCGCTGCATCCTAACTATGTGAAAGCCTCCAGTAAGGAGTGCTGTGATGTGAGGCTCAGCCCTCAGCCTCCAGCCCCCACCCTCCAGCTCTCAGCCCCTAGGCGGCACCCAGTCCTCAACGAACGTAGCCTCAGCATGAAGAGAGAGCAAACTTGTTGCTTTCTTTAATTACAGACCTCATTCTGCCATGCCCTTTTCCTCCCCCTCCTTCTTCTTCCTTGTCTCTGCTACAACTAACGTACGAATAGCATTGTGGAGTAGGACAAGTGGCCAATGCTGTCACTTTATACCCGAGTCTGCCGTCTGGCTGGCTGTCAGTTTCACAGCTCCTGGAGGCTGGATGGCCGGAGGTGGAAGTTGCATATAAGACCTGTCCTCCAGGCTGCTTTCTGTCGAGAGGCCAGGGCCATGAAAGAGAGGTCTAGCAGCAGGCCTGGCTGAGCTGCGGTGTCCTATACCTGGGGGGGATTAGAGAGTCGGGAGCAGGCTTCATCACAGGGCAGCTTTCAGTGAGGACCTGCTTGCTATTGTAGATGCAGAACAATGAGAGGAATACTTCAGGTTTCCCTCCTCAATGGGGAAGTGCATTCCTGGCTTTGTGTCGCTTCATAACAAGTGGAGCGGTATGCGTTTCGCCGCCGCCGCCGTTTCAGGGGGGGGGGGGGGGGGGGAGTGTTTTCGCCGCTCAAAGTAAAGAGTCTGAGAGCAAACATGCCTCCTGTTATTCTCATGTAATCTACCTTTTCAGGTGTGCAGGTGGCATGCAGAGAGAGGAGATAGAAATCTGAGCGCGTCTGATGGAGTAAGCTGTTGTCTGAGAGGGAGCTGGGAAGGGGGGGGGGTGAAGGTGATGTTAGACTGCAGGGGTGGCTTTCATGGGTGAAAAGTGTTTGTGTGGGTGCGAGTGTGAGGACGGGGGGGGGCGACCTCGGGATTAAAGGGCTGGGCGTACGGAACGTCTGGATGGGGGGAGGCAGGGCAGCGTTGGGCTCGACTCTGTGCTAAGGGGAGGCAGGTGCATGGGCGGTCAACCTTTATGGATGGCTTGTACTTGAGAGAGGGAGGTCATGTAAGGGTCAGGCAGCATGGAGCTGGCAGAGCTGGTCAGTAGCTCCTGCTTCACCTCACACTGTGTCACCATGGCGATCCCCTGACCCTGGGGGAGTGGAAAGAAGGTGGTGGAGAGGGGGGGTGGGGCGGGGGGGGGTTGTAGGTCAAAGCTAAACAGATGTCACCTTCAGGATCAGCATTGTTGCCATGCACGGAAACTCCGTTCTGGAAGAATGTTCCAGAACGGCCAGTCCTCCGTCACCGTGGCGTGAGGACAGGATGTACCTGAGACAAGATGGAGAGTCGCGCTTCAAGACAGGAAACTAGGAAACTTGCACTGCCAGTGTGGAGTTGGGTTGCATGTTTGGAAAGGAGAGACTGCAGTGCTTTTAGGTTTGTGTGGGAAAGGAGTCATGTCTGTTCC
>BROE01000019.1:6347620-6429838 GCA_036571765.1 Plecoglossus altivelis
CTGTGGAGCCTGGCCTCAGAGAACAGCTTCAGGAGCCTAGAATCACCTGCAGAGAGATTACATGTGGAGGACAGCTGGGAGGGTGGTGACATGAGTGTGCTGCTGGACTGTGGGTTCCCTGGCTTGGCTTTGATGGCTTTGCATGGTGCGTGACAAGAGGTCCCTGGTTTCTCGTTGAACATGCTTACGTACTTGGTCTCACTCTGAGGCATGTCTACGGGGTCGTCTGTCTGCCTGTGGCAAAGCGATGAGGGACTGTCTCGTGGAAAGTGTCTTTGTGTTTTGCTCCAGTTTGGTCTTTGTTGACCTTGTGAAACATTTCAATAAAAGGAGAGACTAAAGCAGAGGGCATGGTCCGATGTCTCCAGGGGACCTCTGAGGATGATGCATGGCAGAGCTGAATGGTGTGACATTCTCTATCCTGGTGAAGATCAGAGAAACAGTGAAATGTTGCAGTCCATGCCACACCTGACTTGACTTTATGATGACCTTGTTCTCTCCTTCATCCTCTCTTTGTCCTCTCCCTCGTCCTCTCCCCTCATCCTCTCCTCGTCCTCTCCCTTGTCCTCTCCCTCGTCCTCTCCCCTCATCCGCTCCTCGTCCTCTCCCTTGTCCTCTCCCTCATCCTCTCTTTGTCCTCTCCCTCGTCCTCTCCCCTCATCCTCTCCTCGTCCTCTCCCTTGTCCTCTCCCTCATCCTCGTCCTCTCCCTCCCCCCTCTCTCCTCTCCTCTCGGCCCGTGTAGGACAGTGCCTGCTTCTCATTGTGCAGGGTGGCTCATCAGCCCCCTTTCGAGGGGTGCATTAGAATGTTGTTTTTATATCGCAGCAAGCAGAGGCATGCTCAGCTCCTTTTGAACTGCTCTGTGCAAACAGATGGAGGTTTTTACGCTGCCTTTATGAGATTAAGCGAAACATTCCCATAAAAAATACATTTCCCTGTGCCCCTGGGCTTCTCTCTGTCTCTCACCCTCCCTCTCTCCCTACCTCTCCCGCTCGCTCTCTCTTTTCTCTACTTCCCTCTCTCCCTTTCCCTCTCTCCCTCGCTCTCTCTTGCTGTCTCTGTTTCTTTACATCCAGTTTGCCTCAGGCCTGGGCAGAGGCACCATGGCTGTAAGCACAGTGAAAAGTCGACAGACAAACCCTTCCCCAGACAGACAAACTCAGCGTCTCCCAGAGATTAGAGCAGACAGACAAGCAGCTTCTCTCCACTCTACAGGTTGTTGCCAAGAAAACTGTCTTGGGGTCTTATCTTGGGTTTGGTTTGGATATTGTCGATCCCCCTCTTTCAAACAGTATAAGTTGAGATCCTGCAGAAATATTGTTTTGGGGATGTGGAGGCCAGCTGTGTACACCAAACTGTACCAGAGCTGTGATCCTGAAAACAAGGATAGGCGCTCATACTCACACAGGCCTTGTGGATTTTAACTGCTTTTCAGTTCCTAACTCTGTGTGTGCCTCACATAGAAGGTGTGTGTGTGTTTGTGTGCGTGTTTGTGTGTGTGCCTCTGCGAGTGTGTGAGTGTTACACAGCCGGCATGTAGGTTTTTATGTGTGCGTGTGTTTGCTCTGAAAGATACAGCTTTCAGAGCACAGCTTGTTCCAGCAGGGAATTCCTGATGGCTTATAAGAGCTGTTGAATGAGATGGAGGGCTCAGAATGGGAACAGGAGGAGGAAGAGAGGGAGGGAGGGAGCGAGGGAGGGAAGGAGGAAGAGAGGGAGGGAAGGAGGGAAGGGTGGAGTGTAGGGGGTGCAGTGTAGGGGGTTACTGCAAGACCTTAGGGGGGGGGTGGCAGGTTCTCACTAACAGGTCTGATTAAAAAACAGGATGCGCTCAGAAAACAGAACCATTATCTGCCTCTTGAAAGGGCAGGAAAGGCCTCTGATTGGCTTCCCCTGTTCTCAGCCCTGCCACTCCACTGGTGAGAGAGGCTATCAGGCCCGCTCTGCAGGGCCTCAACACAGTGTGTATGTCTCTCTCTCTTTCCCGCTCTCTTTTTCCCTCTCTTTTTCCCTCTCTTTTTCCTCCTCTCACTCTCTGTCTCTCTCCCACACTCTTTTATTCTAGAAGAAAGCACAGTTTTCTACCATAATCAGCTCTAAAGGAATGTATCAGCATACTGACACTCTTGTAAAGAGACGTTTTGGACATTAAGTATCTGACTTAGATTTATTAGTGTTTTTTAAAGAGACACTTCTTGGCTTGGGTCGCAGATGTCTTGATTGAGTGCAATACAAATAATAAAATGTTACAAGGCCTCCCTGGAGCTTGGCCGTGTTTAATGTGGCTGAGCTTCTGAGACGCTCGAGCGGTGGGAGACAGGATGAGGCGACAGCAATGTGGGGTTTTGATCTGATGGAGATACGAGATGTGGAGAGGATGAGGTGAAGCGGCTTGGTGTAAACGGTGTCATGCCTCTCTACCTCTCTCTACCACTCCACCTCTCTCTACCTCTCCACCTCTCTCTACCTCTCCATTTCTCCGTACCTCTCCACCTCTCTTTACCTCTCCACCTCTTTCTATCTTTGCAACTACCTCTACCTCTCCACCTCTCTCTGCTGTCCAATACCAGACACAGCGTGTGCACCGAGCAGTCACATCCCTGGGCCAGGGCATGTGTTGTGTATGGTGCAGCACTGTGTCAAGGCCTAAAAGGTGTGTGTGATAAATAAAGCTCACACACACACACACATTCACACTCACTAGCACACGCTGGCCCTGCCAGACTCTTTGATGTCTGTATCGGGGATGTTTTTGACAAGTGCCAGTGTATCAGATGACACTGGCCTTTCTCTCTTACCTTGTGCTTTGCATATCAAATCTGTGTCCCAGACACGACCGAGGCGACGAGAGGGAGAGAGAGAGAGGGAGAGGGAGAGAGGGAGAGAGAAAGAGAGAGAGGGAGAGAGAGATGTAGAGAGAGGTAGAGAGAGAGGACCGGAGCTTTACTGAACACTGTGACCCAAGGGTTGGAACACATAGAAGAACTCAAACTTCCCCTAGCTCCGTACTTGCAGCCACTATTCATAACTTTTTTCCCAGTGTAATCCTCTGGATGAGTGTGTAGCTGGTTCCAGGTTTGTGAGTGTGTGTGTGTCAGGGTGGGAAAAGACTGTTTGGAAGAAAGGGGGGAGGTGGGGGGGTGTTAGGCAGGTAGTCTGTGAGTCAGGCCCTCCCCCTTTGGCTAGCTGCTGCTGAAAGCATAGACTAGAGTCTACCTGCCCTAACACGCCCCCTCCCCCTCTCCAACCACCCCCCACCCTCCCACCACTTGCCCCACATCAAAGCAATTCTGTGAGTAATGGATACCCAGCGGGCCCACGCCCTTTCCTCCTGCAGCTAGCACAGCTACGACACAGCCAGCGCTAAGCTCCCCCTCTCTCTCTCTCTTTCTCCCTCCCACTCTCTCTCACTTTCTCTCTATCTCTTTCTCCCTCTCTCTCTATCTCTTTCTCCCTCTCTCTCTCACACACACACGCCCACACACACATCTACACAAATCAGTAGGCTACATCCAGGTATTTTACCTCAGCATTTTAAGGGCTGGTAAGCTGAAGGCTTGACTACTAAAAAATAAATCATGTCCTCAAAGTTCAAAGTTATAGTTTGGATCGCTGAGTTTTTGTGTTGGTAATCTGGAGGGCTTATCTCCCGTTGACACTGTGGACCACACAGAAGAGATACTGTACTGTGCATGCAAGTTCGTTTCACCTTCAAGTCCTGGCAACCACCTGCACCTGTTCCCAGTGCGGGGCAGACTGTGGCTGGCTGTTCCTGGGCAGGCTGTCTTAGTGTTCCAGTAATGGTTCCAGTGTGCCAGGCAAGACGGGGAAATGAGCAGAGAGAAAGAGAGAAAGAGAGAGAGAGGGAGAGAGAGAGGGAGGGAGGGAGAGAGGAGGAGGGAGAGAGAGGCTCCCACCCTGTCCCAGACCTGTTGACCACTGGACCCTGTCATTTCCCATCAGCCATTTGAGTGCCAGAGACTCTGTCCTCTAAACTCTCTTCTCACCCTGTTTTCCCCACCTCATGTCTTTCTGCTCTCCTCTCTTCTTTCTCTGCTTTGCTCTCCTGTCCAACATACCTGCCCTGTAAACACATCGAGACATATGCAAGCTGAAAGACTTCAACCACACTACCAAACACATGGAAGTACACAAATAGACCATGTTTAACTCTTTGGACAGGCAGAGTGATATTACATTTCTCCACCCTGATATTCCATACCTGATACTATCTGTGTCCTTACGTGTGTGTGTGTGTGTGTGTGTGTGTGTGTGTGTGTGTGTGTGTGTGTGTGTGTGTGTGTGAGTGCGCGCGCACGTGTGTGTGTGTGTGCACGCCTGCCTGCCAGAGTCCCGGGGGTGTATGGAGGCCCTGAGAGGACATTCAGAGCGTTGTGGCTAGCTCTGTTGCCAGGTCATATCTGCTACCTCTATCAGGGAAAATCTATTGAAATCACTTCCCTCGCTGACACGGAACACCACAAAAGGTCACAGGAATGAATGGATTCCACAGCTCACGTCAAACAAAAGGTTTTGATCTTGTGCACCGCAGGAGCGGTCTGCTGTGGTCCTGGAACACCGGTGGTTCCCATCCTCAGTGATTATTACATTTGATTATGTAGGACTATAAATCTACAGGATCATTCATGTGCAGGGTTGTTTGGGACCAAATGCCAGATCTTATCCACTGATCCAATGTGTCCTGTCATGTTATATCTCGCTATGGTGGATGTCTTTAACCGCAGAGCTGGATGTTAGCCTCAACGCCATAATAAAGTCGGAATGTGGCTACATTTCTCTTTGGCTCTCGTTTTAATTGCCGTGTTTGGGCCTGAATGCAGTTTTCCTTTGATAGGGATACAGTAAAGAGCTAAATATATCTCCTGTTAATCATGCCGCAGCGGGAACACTGCTGCTGCTGCTGCTGTTGTTGTTGTTGTTGTCATCAGTTTCCGGGTCTGTGGGTTTGTCAGCCATCAGGAGCAGACTGGATTTGGTCCCCATAATGACATAATAGAACCACACAAGCCAATTCCAAAATATATTCACGATCTTCTCCTGAAATGGCTGCTGCGGTCCTTCACTGGGAACTCTTAGCAGTTCTGTGGTGGAGGCTAAATAAGATACATGTGTGTATATATATATATGTGCGTGTGTGCGTGTGTGTGTGTGTATGTGCGTGTGTGCGTCAGTGCTTATAGGACCGCAAGTACTGTTTTTCCTTCATGTAGAAGCAGGATTAGAGGACAGCTGGGTCTCATGCTGAGCTTGGACCATCATAACCTCAGGTAAAGCACATTCCCACATGTGCCATTACCTCTCTTACCCGTGCTGCAACGACATTTCTAATTAGACGACGGCCCTTGTGGGCGTGCCAGCGGTGGGCGTCCTATCAAAGAGACATCTGACCCCATCTTGACACCGTGACCTTTGAACTCCATCCTCTGACGCATAATGTTTCCTGCGGTACTCTTGGCATTCCCAGGAAACTGAGTAGGAGGGGTGGGGCTCTTTGACAGTTTGTGACAGCCGAAGGAAATGAGTGTGTTTCTAGTTATGTATTAACTTTCTCTTTTGGTTGTTTGAAGTGTTCAAAAGTGATGCGAGTTCACAAGGACCGTTCCTTCAAGGGCTTTTCTCATTAACTTGTGATGGATGGGCCCAATGACTGATGGCTTCACCTAAATTTATGTTTGATGGTTTCTGTCGATGTGTGCAAGTTTACAAGCGTAGGGTGTGTGTGTGTGTTTGTTTGTAATCGCTATCCAGTATACATGTGTGTTTGTGTGCAGGCACTATACAGTATACCCGTGTGTGTGTATGCGCATGCATGCGTTTGCCATTTGGTCCTCTCATGTGAATCATTATTTATTGCAGTGTTTGACCTGGGAGATCAGTTGCAGTTCAAGCTTGTGGCTCCTTTTCAATTAGCACACTGGCAGATCGGAATGCCCACTTCCAGAGCACAGGTGTTGAGACGTTCATGAAAAGACTGGCATGTTCTCTTTCTTTTCTTTTTCCTCTAACCGTTAGCAAGGTTTTAGTGCTGGTTTGAAAGCATCGCTTTGCTTTCATAGAACAAACACAATTACACAAACAGCTCTCTTGGAGCCAATGCAAACATTGACACTTTGACAGGACAGGCTTCATGGCACCTGTATTGACTGAGAAAACTCTCTTCAAGTTTCTACTGTTTTGCTGTTCCTGTGCTCAGGATCACTAACTCCCACATTCCCCAGCGTGGCTAAAACTGCCATGTTTGTTTGGGTGTGAAACTGGAGAGGGCACACTGTGGACCTATCATCACCGCTGCCCCCTTCTCTGCCCACCTCTCCTTTTCTCTCTCGCTCTCTCTCGCTCTCTCTCGCTCTCTCTTGCTCTCTCTCGCTCTCTCTCGCTCTCTCTCGCTTTCTCTCGCTCTCTCTTGCTCTCTCTCGCTCTCTGTCTGTCCACCTCTCTCTCTTTCCACCTGTCTATCTCCGCCCCTTTCTCTCTCTCTCTCTCTCTCTCTTTCCCTGTCTCTCTCCCTGTCTCTCTCTCCTCACTACAATCTACACTCTCTCTCTATCGCCTGACTCTCTCTCCCCACCCCTTTCCCTCCATCCCTCCACCCAAACCCTCCACCCCCATCCCTCCACCCACCTCCACCCCCCCCCCCCCATCCCAAAACACACACTCACTTCTTGCACACTTCCACTTTTTCCTGATACACGTTCTGTCCCGCCTGGTTCATGGTCGCTGTGTGTTTGAATGCTGACCTCTGCACAGTTAGCCATGCTGTCCATAGCCGCCTGCCTAGAGAGCAGCGGGATTGTGTAAGGGAAGTTCTGCACTTCGGCCCCGCGTGTTGACACCGGGAGAGCGGACTTTGACTGCCATCTAGTGGTGGATGTTTAAAACGCATGGCACAGAAGGATCTACGATCACAGTTACAGGGCTGTTGATCCCATTCCCTTTCCTCTCAGCCATGATGTGTGTGGGTGAGGGGAGTGTGTGACCCTCCTGTGTGCTCTCCCTCAGGCTCGCCTGGCGCTGGAGAGAGGAGCTCAGGCCATCATCTTCGACGTCTCTGATGACGCCAACGCTGCTCTGGAGGTGAGCAGGAGATCGCACGCCTACCCAGCAGAACAAGCACCATCCGCACGTCCTCACCTGTTCTCTAACCGCTGTGCACTTTTCCTTCCGTTACCTTCACACAACACACACATTCACACACACACACATTCACACACACACACACACGCAAACGCTAACGTACACGCATACAGTTGCATGCACAGTCGTATGAAACAGACTACCTTCCCCATCCGGTGGTGCTGGTGAAGGCTGAGAACGCAGAGAAGCTGATGGGTCTGGTCAACAAGAACGAAGAGGCCAGAGTCCAGATAGACATCATGATGGAGCCTCCCAAATGGGTAAGAGCTGTTTCCTCTCATGTAGAACATGGGATATCGAAACCGCAGCACACTCCTTCACCCGGCACTTCAGTCAACCAGCACTCCACCAACCTCCAGTCCCCCCTCAAAACAACAAGCATTGCACCCCAACGACTGTATCCGCTGTACGGAGGGCCCACCTGGGACAGGAGGGGAGAAGGGTTGCTGTGTGCAGGGCAGGGGAGGTGTGGTAGACTGGCTGGGTGGGTGGGTGGTTAAACGCTGGAGAAAGGCTGTGGACTCTGGGGCAGAGAGTTGGCTTCAGTTCTCCAAGTGTTCTGTAAACACGGGCCTTATTATCCAGAGCTGCTGTTACACACCTGCCTGGCCCGCAGTGCTTGGCGGACAGGTGACCTCCTTTATCAAGCAGCCTGAAGACCGTTTGGATTCAGAAAGTAACACGTTCCCTCTCTGTCCTGTTCTCTTTCTGTCCTCCTCCTCCAGCCCCATTACGACGTTGGGATCCTCCTCACTATTGTTCTGGCCGTCCTGACCATCGTCCTGATCCTTGCCTTTCGCTACAAATGCAAGTCCAACAGAACCTGGGTGAGGGACTGCATGCTGACCACATCCTGAGCGCATACGAGCCAAACGCATCTTCAGGCTGTGGCTGAGTCTCGTGTTCGGCTAAGCTCTCCTTTTAACGCTGCTCTCCTCCCCTATCTGGCCCTCAGGACTCAGTCCACCAGCAGACCATGCGGGCCATCAGTCGTCTGGAGACTCGGACGTACAGCTCTGGCTGCTCAGCCTCACAGCGCCACCGGGGCTGGGGGTCTGCCAGCAGCTCAAACTCCAGCCCCGTGTGCGCCATCTGTCTGGAGGAGTTCCTGGACGGACAGGTAGGTGGGGGAGAAGAGGGACAGAGGGGGGGGGGGGATGAACACAGATAGATACATAAGTCTGTGTCTGTGTAAGACAAGTCTGTGAGATGCTGGTAGGTAGTTCTCCCCATTGAAAGTGAGTTTGTCTCCAGGACCTGAGGATCATCTCCTGTCATCATGAGTTCCATAAGGAGTGTGTGGATCCCTGGCTGCTGCAGCATCGCACCTGCCCCCTCTGCATGCACAACATCATGGGTAACAACCACAACTTCTCTGTGTGTGTGAGTATCGTAGTGTGTGTGTGCATCATCCAAGTCTTACTGTGACTGTCCTCCACAGGTACAGATCTAGCCTCACGCCAGTCCCAGAGGAGCAGAGTCCAGCAGACCCCAGAACACAGCCAGAACTTCCTGCACCCCCACCCCTACGGAGGTCCGCACAGCCACGCCTACTCCCAGCACGCCATCCCCTTCTCTATGAGGCCCCACTACCCCCGTGGCCCCTCAGGACCCTACCCCTCCCTGGGACACTACACCGGGTCCCCTCCTTTGGAACACCAGACCCTGCGCTTCCTCCCCAGCCGCCCGCTGGGTTCCGGCTGTGGCTACCACCTCCCTGCAGAGGTACCTGGGAGACCCCACAGGATGGGGGGCGGCTGCAGGACAGGGGGGCACTACGTGCCGCGCCGCTCTTGTCACGGCTACCGCTCAGCCTGCCCCGCTCAGCGCAGCGCCTCCAGCTCCCGGCTGCATCAGCCGCCCTCCTCGGCCCCCCAGGCCCGCGCGGCAGGGGGGGGACACAACAGGCAGGATGAGGGGAGCTGCTCGGGGGGGAGCTACCACACAGAGCGCAGTGGCTACCTGGCTGACGGGCCGGCCAGTGACTCCAGCTCTGGGCCCTGCCATGGTTCCTCTAGTGACTCGGTGCTCAACTGTACTGACGTTTCCCTGCAGGGCGTCTACGGCAGCTGGTCCACCTTCCGCAGCTCTCTGAGCAGTGACTATGACCCGTTTGTGTATTACGGGCCCGGGCCTGGTCCTGTCAGAACGCCACGCAGGAACAGTCTGGAGGCGGTGGCCCGGCCGAGGTCTCTAGACTCCGTGGTGAACAGGGGGGGCTGCGCTGAAGAGCAGCAGCAGACGGTGTTCAGCCACGTGCACTACCACCGCCACAGACACCACCACTACGAGGAGGGGGAGCACGGCCAGGGCCCAGGCAGGGGCTCTGATGAGGAGCAGGGGGCTACGGCTGCAGGCCCCGTCCCTGCTCTGGACAAGGACTCCCCCCTGTGCCCCCTCAAGCACAGCCCCTGCCACTGCCCCATAGGAGACCCCATTGACAGACCCATCCCTATGACAGAGGACCAGGATCATGAGCCTAGCCCCCCCTCAGGCCCTCCTGTTCTGTTGCCCCCTGCCCCCTTACCGCCCCCTCCACCCCCCTGCTGCCACCAAGCCCACGGACCCCCCAACAGGAGGAACGGGCGGTTAGGAGGCTGTGTGATGGACGGACCCTCTGTGCGTTTTCACCAGAGCCTGGACCTGCAGGATGACTGTAGCATCCACATCCACTACGGCCAGGGACCAGGGTACTGCTGCCCCCCGCCCGAGATGCCCCCCGCCCTGATGCCTGTGCCTCTCATCCTGGACTCAGGGGCCATAGAGGACTGGCCCTGCTGTGGTGGGGCCCACGTGGTGTGGCAGAAGCGGGTGCAGCCGGCCCACTCGGAGCCCCAGCTGCTGGGGCCCGGGGCCCACATGGACAGGCCCCGCTGCCGGCTCCACCACAGCCCCAACGCAGAGCGCAGCATGGACGTTTGTTTATACTGCCAAACGTTACACAATCAGGGTGGGTGTACCGGCCCTCCACGTTAAACAATTAGCCTCCTAACCAAGATATCCCAATTCGTCTACAAAGCATAAATTATGGTTCTTCTTCTTTTTTCATAAGTTGCTCCAGTTGAGCTTTTGTGTCATTTGACTAACGATTCCTTTGAGTTTGGGGAAGATGAGTGAAGCTGCTCTGCTCTCTCCGCAGGATCTGAGGAGGAGTCTGGCGTGTGACACCTTCCTGCATCCCCAACATCACGCTGCTACAAAGGAGCCGGAATGGACAAAACATATCGTCACATCGTCAGACCGTTTTCTCAAGTCTTCCAAATAATTCCACATCGCACCTGCTTTTAGGATCCAGTTTCCAGCCTCCCCGAGTCCTCAGAGCTCTGCTGTCTTTCTAACAGTGATCAAAACGAGGAGATTGTGTATTGGCTGGCTCGAAAGCTAGTTTCCACCATCAAGTAATTCGAGAATAGTCCAAATATGGACTACGCAGTCTGTGTTGGAAGTACTTCATGCTTCACACCGAGGCAGACACTGGGAGGTTTTCTCTCAAAGCAACATTCACATGTCAAAGGGGAAATGTGTTTTGTTGTATTTCATTCAAAATCACAGGAAGAATTCAGTACCGACATGAAGTCCCCATGCTCCTTGGTGACCACTAAAATAATCACAGTTTAAACTGTTAATACTCACTGACATGTTATTCCTGTCAGGCTCCGACGCAGGAATCAGTGGTCCGCTGATTAGGTTATTGATTTGCTGAGTCCTTGATTGATAGATAACCTGATTAACTCGAGGTACTGGTCATTCTTACTCTCCTGCCCCCCAGTTTGTCTTCAACAATAAGGTGGTAACCATTATCAACGTTGTTGATTTGCCAGTCTACCTCATCATGTTTGTTTAGTTCCACTGTTAAGGGGTCATTAAAAGGTACTGTTGGACTGCTGAAGTTCCCCTTTACCACGGAGCTGCATAGAGGAGGTGGCAGGTTTCTGCTGAACAAACAGAAGGTCTCTGTCTCTGTAATCCCAGATAGTGAACATGAAGATAGGTCACTGAGGCTAGCATGGGGCTGGTGTTGGTTAATTCAATAATGGCAGCTGTTTATCACAATTAGTTTGTGTTTCAGTTCTTCTTTCTTTTTTATTTGTCTGTAATTTTGCTATCATTGTTAAAACAACCAGATTGACTGAAATGTGTTCACTCACGACAAGCTATTTTTTTTGTTTTGTTTTTAATTTTGCCGTTTCTCGTATTGTCAGTGGTTACCTGTTATGTTTGATCTGAGTGCGGTTTTGCGTGGGGGGTGTGGGAGGCGGGAGGAAGTGGGAGGGGCCTCCGGGGATCAGCACCCAGTAACATGAGCCTCGGCTCCTGAAGGACATTCACCATGTACTTAGCTCCGCCCCTCTCAGACCCACTAGACAATCACACGTCCCTAACAAGGACACTCTTTCATTGTCTTCCAGCATAGAAAGCTCACGATGGGTGCTTAGAATATACATGATTACAATCACATAACTGGAGTAAAGCCATGCTAATTTGACTTTGGGATCGTAGGGTACCAAGCATTGACCAAATCTGTGTAGTAAGTGCCTGGTGTGCTCCATCAAGCACTTTTCCCAGAATTTCCGACTTTAAAGAGGCAGATCCTGAGGTGGAACCTCTCAGGAGATCAAAAACACTGGAAGACTGTTTGCAGGCTGAGGAAAAGAACCCCGACACCATAGAAATCTCAGAAGTCAAAACAGATGTGTTGTTAAAGTCCCCATATAATGTTGTACTTGAATACATATTGAGGTTCGATGAAAATGTGAAAGGGAGACTGTTGAACTCGGCAGTGAAACTGCCAAGGATGTTAACCTGAGAGAGAGCCCACGATGCCGTCTTCATCCAGAGAGCCGGCAGCACTTACGACAACCTCCCAATGTGATTTGGCGCATCATGGAGCAATGCTAGCAACAGTCAAGTCCCCTACTGGCTCTACTGGGTGGCGCTTGGTTCTGATCAGTCACGAGTGCCTTATTGATTCAGTTGCAATTGACTCACTGGTCTCAGTCAAAGTTTCAGTCAGCTTCATTTAAATTTCAGTCGCGTTCTTATCTCCAAGCCCAATTCATGTCAATACTCTCGTCATTTTTAACCAAAGAAACGTTATAGATGCAATCCATTTTCCATGTGCCTCAGATTGTTATTCATCAGCAGAGGAAAAAACTAGTTGCATAGACATGGAAACATGTGCACATTGCTAAGGACTTATACATTACAACCACCGTAGCAATCCCATATTTCAAATGTATTTTTTGGTCTTTGAGTAACACATTTAGATGGTTTATTTCAATGTTAATAATTTGATAGATTGGTCCCTCAATTTAAGCTGACCTAAATGACTGAATGACAGCCAGCACTTTGGCTCAAATGACTTAACCTGAAAATAAAGGAAAGTAATGAATCGAGAAGAGAATAATTGAAGCACGTGAATAAAAAAAACTGAACTACCAGTACATGGAAATGACACATCAATAAAACGTCACTGAACTCTCAGGGCGATTTGATCAGTTTAGGGTCCTCAACCGTTTGTACTTATGTTTGTCTTTGAAAGCATAATGAGCTCAAACTGCCTTTTTCTAATAGAGCACAATCCCTCAAGATGTTCTTCAAGGGATTTGTCAGTATATTTTGGATACTTTGTGTACAAAAAGAGAAAGACAAAAACAGAAATGAAATAAAGTGTTGTATTTTATATATAATAGAACATTTCAGTATGGTGATATGTCACTAATATATTTATTTACTAATATATTTATCCATTTTTGTCCAGGTTTGCAGAACAGTACATGGTTTTTGTATAGAATGTACAGTATCTATATGAATCTCAGCAGTACCATCACAGATGCATCAACCTGGCTTCATTCCAATTATATGCAAATAAATTATTTTGAAATAAAATCTCTGGTGTTGTGTATATTTCATCTTTACCTGTACTTGTCAATTGAGCCTTGTAAGGAGAATGAGTTATTAATGCCATTATAAAGAGTTTTTGTGAAATAGATTGATTGACACATTCACTCATTTAAAGAGCATCTATAAAGTGTGTGAACATACTTTATTAATCGTGCGATACAGTTATACTCTGATATCAGGAAAGTGAATAAACAGTAGACTATCTACATTAGCAAGTGTGATATATTATCTGCAGAAAGATTGTGCTATGATTATTGCTAGATGTGTAGCATTCATGCAGTGGCTGCGAGTATGTGTTGGACCATAGGGTGTGTGTTGTCAGTGACAGTTTCTGGCAGGTTAGTAAAAGGCTTTGGGCTGATTCTCTGTGGTCAGCACAGTGAGGTTGCCCCTGGCATCCTGGTCCTTCTCAATAGCTTCGAACAGCGACTTGAAGTTTCCTGCCCCAAATCCCTGGGGAAAGTCAAGACAACCCCCTTAGAGTTTCCCCTTATTCCACATCTTTAGAATGGGCTCTAGGGATCTTCTCACTTGCAGCGTTTAGACGATCGCATCTTTGATGTGAGATTACTGAGAGCAGATGAACACTCTCCCAGGGTGTTATGTTCAAACGCCAGCTTCGCTCAAACAAAACATTCCTCTCGTGCGCTCCAATTAATCATGTTAATATTTTCACGGATTATCAAAAGATCAAGACTTGGTGGTTTCTCCTGAAGTTACTTTGTTGCGGTTCAGCCAATTTTCCCTTTTTTTCCCAGGGATCCCATCCTCAACACTAGACTGAACAAAATGCCAGAGCATGACACACGAAGCCTGTTTCAACAGGTTGAGGTGGGGGGCTGTTCAAAGATCAAATGCCAGAGGGTGCAACTCAATCCCCAGCTCCCCCTACTACATAGCAGTGGCTCTTTAATCTGCATCTGTGATAGATTTACTGGGCCTTTACAACTCTGGCTCTCTGGGGTTCATGCTGGGTGGGAGCCATAAACAGGTGTTAGGGGCCATGTTGTGTTGGCTGTTTTATGGCGTTACAAGGGTCTGTGGTGACAGACGGAGGGACAAGGGGGTGGAGCCCACCACTGGCCCTCCACTCTCCCTGAGATGGGGCTTGTATCTCTAAATGAGCATCATGCTGTTTCCATCACCTACAGTGTTCTGTGGGGACTTGAGCATCCGATACTTACAAAGTGGTTGTTCCGCTGGATGACTTCCAGAAAGAGGGTGGGTCTGTCCTGCACAGGTTTGGTGAAGATCTGGAGCAGGTAGCCTTTGTCGTCAAAGTCCACTAAGATTTTCAGTTCCTTCTCGCAGGGAATCGAAAAACACGAGCCAAGGAGTTGAATGCAGGGCCCAGATATCAGGAATAACATGCCCTCAAACAAGCAGGTCGTCATGACATGCAGCTGTCCTCACCTGGAGCCGGTTGATGTCTTCCTTCACCTTGATCTTGGCAGTCTTGAGATTTTGCCGCAGGATGTCGTAGTACGTGTCAGGGGCACACAGGAACTCCATGCCCCGGGCACGGAGGTTGACTATCTGGATTCAACCACAAGAAAGGTTTTGAAAACCAGTCCCAACTTGAGGTTTGAAGACCATAGTCAGGAGATGAAGGATGTATATGGATGATGTGTTGTCGTTTTTTTTCTTGCTTTCTGTTTAAAATCGAGTTTTTGAACTTACTAAACCCACTCCAGCTAAACACGTTGTCAGCTCTAGGTCAGACTCACAGATTCAATGATGTTTGACGTGTTCAGGGCGATGTGTTGAACCCCAGGACCTCCGTTGTAGTCTACGTATTCCTGTAGAGTTAGGAAACGTGACCAAGTTAGAATGCCCACCAATAGACACATGCATGTACAGTGCAGACAGTGGGAGACATGTAAGTAGCATCTTGGTACAGTCCAGTAGGCCCCAGAAGTGGCTCAGGCTCAGGACCTGGATCTGGGACTTCTTCTTCCCAGGAGCTGGCTCGTTGATGGGCATCTTGATGGTCTCCTCATAGTTGGTCACCACGATGGACCTCAGGGCGCTGTACTGCGTGTGTATCTGCTTGTCGTCTATCGACCAGAACCGGTGGAACAACAAACACTTCTGATACCTGGAGGATATCAAGACAAATATATATATATTTTTACCTCATACATTTATACATTTTATCCTCATTTTTTTGTGAGACCAGAAAAGAACGTTCAGAAATGTTCCATGTATTTCTTGCTATTGAGTTCGTGCAGTCTTTTGTTTACTTATCCTTTTGCTCATTTCTCTCTGCCAGGTGCGTACGTGCAACTAGCTGTGTACGTGAGACCCTCACCAGTCTGAGACTGGCACCATTTTATCATCTGGCTGGTTTCCCACAATGTGATCGATGAAATTCAGTCCAGCTGGCGGTCTGAGTAAAGAGAGGAAGGAAATCATGTGAGTTTATATTTACTGAGTGAGTTTATGCGTGAGACTAAGAGACAAGGCACTAATGCAATGTAAGATCTAGCATTTGCTTCTAGGCAGCACTATGAGAGTGTTAGCCTTCGGAAGAGTTATTGTCAGTCGTTTTCAGGGAGTGCGGAGAGATTTGAGGAGTTCTCACAGTTTGGGCAGCAGAGGGTCTCTAAAGAGAGGCTCTTTGTATCCAGGCAGAAACAGGCCTTTGTACGGTCCCAGGTACTCGACCAGAGTGTGTGTCGTGTCTCCGTACTGGGTGAACAGGAGAGTTGGAGAAGATGATTGTCACGCGCTGTTTCGTTTCATCAACACTTGGTTCTTTGGAGTGTCATTATATTGTGACTTACCGTTTGAACCACGGCATACTTGACTTTGCCGTAGCTGTCCTGCTCCACCCAGGGTTCCTTGACAATGACAGCCCCACGGTCCTTAGCTTTCTGTGGGAAGGAACCCAATTATATTTCAGGAACAGCAGAATACTGAACCCCCTCAATGAGCACCTGAGCTGATTATACGGCAGTAGAGACAGACTTCTGGGGACAGGGGTGGTTGGCACATGTGAAGGGAATGTTTTTGCTCATGCGTTACCTTGACCAGGAAGTCACAGTCCTCCACTTGAAAAGCGATGTCTTTCACCCCATCCCCATGCTTCATCAAGTGTTCCCCCATTTCTATGGCAACAGAGAAGCGATTACAAAAGCGTGACGACATGTTGACGTATTTTCAGCTCATTCCTACATGGTATTTGTGGATTGCATTTACTTCGGTACACTTACCTTCGTTTCCTGGATTCAACGCAGATGCAAACGCAAATAATATCTGCGTAAGAGTGGGGTGAGTAGAAAAAAAGTTCACATAACAATCGCATGAAAACCAGTTACGTTTCGTCTGAAGGCCAAAGAATGATGCTCTTGTAGGAACAGTATCCAGATGCTGAACTAGCATTATGAAGTGAAGTTTGGCAGTGTCATGTGGTACTAAATGTAAGTGAGCGGGCAGACCTTGTCTTGTCTTATGACATGGGTCACCACCTCTCTGCTCCCAGTCTCCAGCCCCTTGTAGGCCACAGGTTCAAATCCCATCTTATCACAATAGAATGCTGCTGCCTAGAGAGAAAAAGGCCACAATGTTGAAGATGACTTTCTCTTTGTTTAGGAGAGAACAGAGCAGGACATAGACAGAAAGATGTTGGCTCCAGCTGGTTATGATTACTCAATCAGTGTGAGTGAGTATATTGTGACATGTGTTTTCTCTGTAAGGTTTCATGAACAATTTAGTCTGAAGCTGGTACTGTTGACTTAGTAAACACCACTATGTTTGTCTGTGTTTTCCTGGACATTCCAATCATATTTATTATTTTCACAAACTGTTGCATTTGTGCATGTGGTTGAGTGACAATTTAAAAAATAAATTGAATGTTAACATTTGTTGCACAACTACGATTTGACTAAACATGACTCAAATGTCTACTGTACGACTAATCAATATTCAAGTTAAAGATTCCATTTGGGTCCTTTAAGGTAGAAAGACAAAGTTTCTAGAAACATTTTACATGTCCCAAGTTCAGTATCACCACATTTCCAGCAACCTGAACTTCACTCCAGAGAGCAAAGGTTCTTCCAGAAAGACCACAGCATTAGTGTGGATGTATCATTCAGAATCAGACGGCCCATGACATGGAATAGTGCTGAACTCTTGTGAAAGTGTCAACGTGATTCAAACAAGAGAGAAACTGTAGAGACTCACTTGCTTCCAGTGTGAATGAACATTCTCAGTAAAGCGACCTCACCTGTTTGGCATTGCCCACCCAGAAGGTCAAATGATGAAACTTAATAAACTTTCCCCTCTCGTGCTTTAAGATAAAGAGTGACATTTTGAGTTAACGCGTCGGAGCACAAGAAGATGAATCACGGTTGCAGCTTAAGCTGAGTTCATCGAAAAATCAAAAATAGCAGAACTCAATAAGCGGATTTACCTTCTCTCCTTTATCTGTGTAGGAAGTCTGAAAAGCAACAAAGGCATCATCTTTGGGACATGTAGAAGAGTCATGTTTTACATGCTGCACGTGTGAAAGGTGCATCATTTTACCTGCTGTACAGGTCCTGCATGTTTCACACCTTATTATAAAAACATTTGACTCTTTTACCACTTGCAAGACATTCTGTCTCTTTTTTAAATAAGGTGTTTTATATTCATATGCAATTACTAAGAAGTCATCCCAGATGTTAATTGATATATACTCAAAAATGGCTAGCAACTATGACCTTATATTGACATACATAAAAAAGTGATTGACATAACTGATGAGTAAACTGATGAAAAATGAAACCGATAAGTTACATATGGCTAAATCAGTAACTGGGTAATTAAATATATATATATTTTAATTCTCCAGTAAAGAGTTAAAATAAAAAAAACATGATCTGATCTTTGAGCCAATGAGAGCACAGCCAGAGCATCATGCCTCAGCGTCAAAGCTACTCACCATGTTGCTGCTGTAGATGAACACTGATTACTATAAGAGACTGCTTGCTGGCTAACAGATAACGGATATGTACTGGCCTGAGGACCCGTGGTGATTGGTCTTTGGGGTCAACACCCCCCTGTCCGCCTCCTATCTGTTCCCTTTTCACCTGGGCACTGAGACCCATCAGCCACTCTCCTGGACGCCTGATGTTTTCTCATATTGCCTGCGTAATATTGATCTTTTACTACTGACATAAAAATGTCCATTTTTGGTCTGTTCTCTTTCCGTGTTATTTTTTTCCAACTGTTGGTAGCTGACAGATTGATCTTGATGGACAGACAGATTATATATTAACCTTCGTTAAGGAAGGTGGGAAATGTCATTGGATACGTACTAACCATGACTCAGCTTTAATCACACTCTGTCTGAAGGAATCTTGTGGGATTCATTAACACACATGAAAGAAATGTGACTTTAGATTGTGTATTTCATTTGAATAAAAAAACATCTATCGTAGTGGTTTTCAAACCGGGTGCTGTATGTTCTAGATGTTTCCCTGCTCCAACACACCTGATGAAAATGAATTGAAATCACGTATGTTGTAGCGGCAAAACGTTTAAAATAAACTCGACACTTGGCCTTCAGGATGGCGTCACCTGATCTACAGCGGTGACAATACATAGAGCCTCCATTTCACCTCTAGATGGCGCTGTGGTATTTGTTATGTGAACGAAACTTCTGGAGCTGTTCAGTCAACGTCCCTTCATGAATAACTTACGCATGATTTGAATGTCCATTTCATGTGACAGTTATGTACAGTGAATGACACATGTGGTATTTCACATGATCTGCTACTCCTATTGTCTGTATTTTCAGAGTGGGTCTATGCTATGCAGTCACTGGTTGGGTCGTGTTGAACAGTTTTGTCTCCATGGTGAACAAGTTGAAAAACACGGATAGTGAGACGAGGGAAAGGTTAGTGATTTACAAAGCTATGGTTTCCAAAGGTCAAAGACGTATGTCAAATAATTGCAAGTGAGGTGAAGGTTGTATGAATGTGGGCGGGTATGGGAGGGTGTGTGACTGGACTGGAATGGGGCAGCGTTTTAGGTCAGACTAGGTTATTAGAGGGTAAGGCCACAGACAAAAATAGTACAAACTCTTAACTGCTGTGTTGTAAACATTGGGAGACACACATACCCGTCTCTGTTTTTAATGTGAAAACACTTCTTGGTCATGTTTCGATTCCAAATCATGTATAGTATAGGCCTATATTAATTTGTAGGCTATAATATATCATAGTGTCATTCATCAAATCCATACATTGTAGATTGTAGGTAGACTGATATTTAGATTGTGTGTTAGAATGTGTGGTCGTCGTGTTGCTAGACTTGACTGTCAACATTCCATATTTAATCGAAGGTTCCTGATTGTTTTCAGCTGACCGCCTTTCAGATTTCTTGTAAATAGAAATCGAAAGTGACAATATGAAGATAACGTAATATTATCACTATCGCTTTAAAGGAGCCTCTGCGTGCTCCAAAACATGTGATCAGTTTATGCCGCGCTGTGATTTTCTATTGGATGCTCAGACTTGTGCCTCCGCGAGCCGCAATCGTGGTTGATTGGCCTTTTTTAGTACTGGTGTATGCATGCCATTCGGGCATATTTACGCGCGCGCAGTTACCTGTTGTAATCTTTCATTGGATACACTGGTGTTCTCCCTCAAAATGCCATTGCATCATTGGTCACAAATGTGAACTTCGCTCTCGTCGATTGGTCAGTGCCTATGTCATCCCTCGTGAATGCGGAAGTCGTGGAGTCTACTGAGTCACCGTTGTATCAGCTGATTCTTTCTGAGTGAGTAAGTCGATTCTATTAAATATAAAAAAAACACGAATAGCAAATGTTGCGATATTATATGTTGCGTTAATGTGAACCTTGTTTTGTTTGAATCGTGTCTGTCCTTTTCAACTCACATGTCATGTTAAACGTTACCGAGTGAGCAGAGCTAAATCTCACTGTAACTATGCTAACGATAGCCGCCTCCTACTCGCCGGTGTTTTAGAGCGAGGTCCCGTGTCGGAGTCGTGGCTATGGACTCATATTAGTAAACCTCGCTTTTTTCACTAGAACCTGTCACTATTACTACTGTTATGTCAATGTACGTTGCATTGAATGCATGGTATACTGCTTATATTTGCAGTCATTTGTGGTCCGGACGTTAGGTAGTACAGAAGTTTGATGCTAATTGTACCTAGCTAGTTGCTCAACGACCAAGAACCTCGCCCATCCCTGAATTTCGGCTGGCTGTTGATCTATAGATGCTCTGCGTGTGCTGGCGCCTTATTTCTTCCGCCCTGTCCTGCTATTGCTAGCAGCTCACAAAGACGCATCAGCATTCCTTGTAGGCATGTGCCTCAGTGAGTCCGTTGTTTGAAATCTAATTGATGCCTCTGATCATGTTACAAGTCAGTGAAGTCACTATAAGTAGGTAGCCTTAGCCATTAAGGTCTGATCCATAGACGGGATCATAGATATTTACTGTATAAACACTCCTGAGCTTGACTGGTTAATTGTCCAGGCACCATCCTATCAGTGGTCAACTGATGTTCAAGGCTTTGCTGGTTTAGTAGTGCGATCTGGCCCTGTTGAAAGATAGGATGGACGGGTCGGTTATGCACAGGGCCAGTCAGTACTGTTGAGATGACTAATCAGGACACATTGAAGAAATTATACCGTTTTGATTGTAGTGGCTATTTACACTGGAATCTTTTTTTTAAATCGCTGCTCGACTTGTCATTCTTTCATTCTAGCTTTATTTGTGTGTGTGTTTACATATACTTGCCTCTTGCCAGTTTATGGCTCCCATAAACCATATCTGCCTAGGACTTAAGGAATGGTGGAGATGTGTATGGATGGACTGGTTTAGGATGTTTCGAATAATCAAGCAGTGATTAAACTTGTGGGATGCACAGAATGTCTGTTGACGCAGGCTTCTCAAAAAAAAACAACCTTTCTTGTGAATAAAGAAGTGAAAGTAGCCCACACTCTTATCACAGTTCCACAAATCTGTAGTTGTTGTGTTTCTGTCGCTCATGTCTTGGTCAGATATAGCCATGGAGGAGTACAGATCTGAAATCTAAACCTTGGGCTATTTTCAGTGTCTCATGCCACTAACACTTACACATCTTGCAATCGGTGAACAATGTCTTAGACTGAGTGGCCCTGTTTGTGAAAGATCTTCATTTTTATTGGGGCTGTTGAAGTAGACAAAGGCGTAAAGGGTTTGGCATGAAGTGCAGCAGGTTGGTATATTGTTAAAACGGTGTGACATCTGCTGCCAATAAACAGACTATGTTTCAGACATCTCCGACTAGATTATTGATTTTGTTGGAATGGGGTCATTCAGGTTGTCGCAAAGGAAAAGCACGTGTCTTGATGTTGGCTAATCGTTTATCTCATTTTGCAATGAAGCAGCTGACCACGTACAGCACTAAGAAAGACGCCCTTCGTAGATTATCAATGAGCAAGTTAACAAATGTGGACATGTTTTTCGAAGCTTGCATTTCGTTTTTGCTGCATTTAATATTTCTCCTTTGTGATGCTTTTTTTTTATCACAGTGTGAATGGTTCCAGTCTTGGGGGTTGGATACCAATGGTGTAAGAAAGTAGCACCTCAAGTATACATCACTGATGCTGAAGTGTTATTATGCTGCCTGAAGGAATGCTCCTTCTCAGAAATAGTCTAGCCACTGCAATTCATATAAGTCTGACATGCATGAACCTGCTTACAGCTAGTCTACTCAGAATATGTTGCAATAGGAATGTCAGCAGCAATTCACAATAAGAGTTATGACATCATTTGTTCCCTCCTGTTCCTCTGTCTAATAAGCACACTTTTCAAATAGTCTTTGCTTGCCTCTCAGAAGCTTGTCATGTTGAGTAGTTCCACCCATAGCTTATCCCCTGATCCAAACCGGACCACATTTTGAAACGAAAAAACCCCTGAAATATTTTGTGTACAAGTCAGAGGCTGCATGAGCTGTCTTTCTTAAATATTTTGAAGAGCTTTCGATTCAATGACATGGGTGAGAAAGGGGAGTGTTTGCCGGTGTGAGTCTGCTGAGTCTATGCTGTGAGGGAAGGCCACTTCAGTGCAGCGCAGGAGGTGAGACTGAGCCGTGCCCTATAGCAAGGCTTTCTGAGCTGCCTGGCACACAGTCAGAAAACAAGGGAGGGAGTGAAAGAGAGAGAGAGAGAGAGCAGGGGGGAGGGACATCATGCCCTGGATTACAACCAGAGTGCTAGGGAGACGAGCGAGGACGGCTACTGCTTTGTAGACGTAGTGTCACTTTACAACTTTACAAAAGAGAAAGAACAGTTGAACCAAACTTTGGCCAGTGTATCTCTTGCCACGCAGGTAAGAAATATCCACGAAATAGCGATTTGTTTTAGTCGAGTGTAACACTAATGGTCAGGGGGTTTTTTTGAGTTAGGGAAGTGTGCAGATGGGGGGTGTGTCCGAGAGTGAGTGAGTGAGTGAGTATGGGGTGAGAGAGTCTTGTCATCAGTGCTTGTCTACCAGATAAAGAAGACATTGTCTATTAGTTTAGACTCCTTGGTGTTAAGCTAATGTTTTGTCTAACTGTCTCTGGCCACTCTGTAAGTGTTTTGGAAATATTTTGCATGCTAGGTGTACTTTTTCCACCCCCGCTGGGTGTGTAGCCTATGTGTAGGCTAGTGTTAAGCTTGTGTAGCTTGTTTTAAACTTGCGTCTTGAGCTTGTGTAGTGAGTTATGTCTTGCCAATATTGAAGATCTGTTTCTCAATAGTATTTTTGTTTCTGTAGCGCAATGAAAATTGCTTCCTTTTTAAAATTGTGTACAGTTACATCCATTAAATTGGAATGTTGCTCTTCCAGTAATGGATATCCACTTGCTGTCATGTTCATTAACATTGGAAGTTTTTATTGATTGATTGATTGATGTGCTCTCCCTGTTTTGGGTCCTACCTGTGCTGTCTGATCTGAACAGGAAGTTCCACATTGGACTGTAGTGTGGGCGTGCCCCTGTGTGCTGCCCCTGTGTGCTGCATGCCGTTCTCAGTGCCCCCGTGTCAATATCCCACAGTTATCTCCCCAACATGGTCGCCGGCAGGCTTTTATATTGCATGGATCAAGGTCTCTACTGTTAAGGAATGTTGAGTTTCCCTTTCCTGTAAATCACAGTTTATCCTATTAGAAGGCCTGTCGCCCCAGATCAGGGTTGCGGTGGCGGCGTGGCGCAGCTCTGATGCGTGCACTTGCATGTGTGTGTGCAGAGCTGCACACGTGAGCCGTCCTGTCTGGCCTGTAGACGAGCCGTCAACAGAGGCATGACCCCAGGCTCGTCTGACGAGGGCTTACTCCCTGTCACGTCTGCCAGGCTGGAGGCTACGAGGCTATACCACACCTGGGGGAGGCCAAGGGGAGGCCAAGGGGAGGCCAAGGGGAGGCCAAGGGGAGGCCAAGGGGAGGCCAAGGGGAGGCCAAGGGGAGGCCTGGGGTCGTGCCGACTCGTTAAAGCTGCACTGCAGCCTGGCTCGCTGGTGTCTGCACGTATGTCTAGAGAGAGGTCAACCAGAGTCAAACGCCACACATACTCGGGGGGAAAAACATATCCTTCATTTCCTGAAACAGGGTCTACATTGGGAAGATTCTTTTGGTGTACGTTTACGTAATGAAATGCAGACTTCCTACATGGGTTGATTCTTGTATGCTGCGTGTCAGATTGAGCTTGTGTGCGCGTGTGTTTAGGCTGTTTTCGTGCTTTATGCCCACTGTCTGAACAGAGTGTGTGTTTCCTACGTTGGCAGGAGCCGTCGCTGACACAGCGGAGCCCGGAAGAGGGGAGGAGAGAGGGAACGGAGATCCCAGGGTACCTGTCTACAGCGCTGACGGACAGCATGGTGAGCCAATCACATGGGCCCGGTGGGAGGGGGAGGGACATGGCTGTCAATTTACCATCTTATCGTCCCCATTAGGTTTGGGGGGCCTTCGACAGTACACTTAGCTACCATCCCCCACATTAGTTGTTAACATTGGGCCAGTGGTTGCATGTTTATCTCCCTGTAGCTTTCAGATCTCATGGGGTTCTTGCTGCATAGTATTATTGGGAGGTGTTACACAATGTCACTTCACTTCCTCTCAAGAACCAAACTTGCTGCTGCATGCATTGTTTTGAGATTCAACTACTGCAGCTTCATTTGAAAGAGCTGGAAATCGTATCCTCCCAATCCAGCCACACCTAGATGAGTTGAAAACACGGTTGCTCCATTTAGCTGACAAAGCAGAATCACTCACCACACCCAGGGGCACCCGAGGAGAGCTTGTGCTCTCTGAAGCCCTCACGACTGTCTTAAATACCTCCCTCACCAGGCCCAGCCTTTCATTGTGCTGCTGGTTCCATTGAAGCGTTGCTACTGTATCAGTGAGAGTGCTTGGGGGGGCGGGCAGCAGATGTGGCAGCTCTTTGATGTTGGGAGCAGAGCAGAGTTGTAGTCTGCCACGTGTCTCCTCTGTCCACTTCTCTCTGGGAGGCCCTGTCCTCTGGAGAGCATCCAGGCCGCGCCTCCCCCTCGGCCCCACAGTAGCTACACCTCACATCCTCCCCTTCGCTGTGCGAGGGAGGCAGTGGGCTTGGAGGGCCAATCAGAGGAGGGTATATCTCACCTAGGACCTGAGAAGCCCTATCGAGCTGAAATACTGGCCTGGGTTTGTCCCTATATCAGTCTGCACTGGTAATGTTGAAATCTGACCGGTTGGGTTCGATTCGTGACTTCATTGTGTGGAGTTGTGCCATGTTTAGAAAGGGCGCCCTCTAGTGGTGGTTTGGCTGCTGTTCCTCTGGGAATCTAACCAGCACTGATGTGGCATGAAACTGACAGGGACGATGCTGCCTGCACTTTTACACATGGCTTCACATTCGGTCTGTTTGAGTGGTGTTTGTCTTTTGAAAGCACTCACCCAGTGTTCTTAACTCAGGTCACTGAATAGGTCAATTGAGGAAGTTGCAGTGTTACACCAATCCTGATTTTGTAAGAGTTTTATGTGAAAAATGAACAGGTTCCTAAAATACACAGGTCTGTGTAAACACAGATGTATTAACCAAGAATAACCTGAGTGCAGGTAGCACTATACGGTAGTCTGACAAATAACAAGTATCACACACTGTAGCAGCATAAGTCACATGTCAGTGATGCCATAGTCCAGAGCTGTGCTGATGAGATATGACTGTGAACTGTGTGATCCAAAGTTCTCCTCCACATCAAACCCCACTGGCCCCTCCTCTCTTGTAGCTACACAGCGCTGCTAATGGGGTGTGTGTGTGTGTGTGTGTCATAGCTCTAGTGAAGGGTTTTGATGCAGAGCAGTGTAGGATTATTTCCCATGCGTCATACAGGAGTGCTCTGCCTATACATTTGCTGAGTCCAGCCATAACTCTGGGTGGTCCTCACTCTATCTTATTAGATGGGTCTTAAATCTCCCACAGCCAGGAGAGTGAGGGCTTAACTGCAGGACCGCAAGGAGAAGCCCTGTCACTCAGGATGGGGGGGGGGCGGAGCTTTCCCCAACAGGGAAACAGATCACATTCCTTCACTGTTTGTGACTGAAACCCACAAATCTACCTGCCGAAAGTGGGATTTGTGGCTCTTGTCTTTTTCCCCTCTACTGGTCTGATGACAGAAGGCCGCTCTGCCTCCGTGCCCTGGCCAGGGCCGTTAGCCAGGCCTGAGGCTTTAATTGTCCAGAGGCTGATTGGTCAGACAATGTGCCCACCGAGCCGTTGTGATCAGCAGCGCTGAGCCTCCCTCCCTCCCTCCCTTCCTCTGTCTGAGGTCCCAGCCTGATGTCTGGGTTCACACCAGGACTGATAACACATTGACCTCAAACCTGAAATCGATAGTGAAAAAGACATGGACTGTAACATCCGCTTGGATGTGCCAAACAGAACGGACTACACTGCATGTATTCTAGATGGGTGGGCGGGGCTCCTCAGGTGGGACTGAGGCTGCCTCTTCAGCCTGTGTGTTTCACCAGGGTTTTCCAAAGGTAACTGATCCCTCTAATCCTCTCTTGTGAAGCTGTTCTTAATCACCTTCCAGTCCTAATGTACTGTTTGCTTTGTCCGTTAGAAACAAAAGGGCTGGTATTGGTTTCAGCCTGGTGATGTTTCAGACTCTCATGTTGTCAGCAGGTTCGCATGAGCACAAAGGCCTTCTTTTTCCACCCTACCCACAATGCACTAGTGGTACCTTTTCACAGGTGTCTATTAAGAATGTGGGAGAGACTGGCGGAGAGGTGCGTACTTTTGTGTCGCTGAGCCATGTGATGTCATCTGGAAACCTAAATGTGAGGTCACCAGTGGGTAGGGTTCCACTAGGGCCATCCTTTCCAGTGGGTAGGGTTCCACTCGGGCCATCCTTTCTAGTGGGTAGGGTTCCACTAGGGCCATCCTTTCCAGTGGGTAGGGTTCCACTAGGGCCATCCTTTCCAGTGGGTACGGTTCCACTAGGTCCATACTTTCTAGTGGGTAGGGTTCCACTAGGGCCATCCTTTCTCACCGTGACCTGCAACAACATGTTGGATTAATGATCGGCTCAACCCCCTCATTTTTCGAAGACACCAGCACTGTGTAGGTCTCATGATCACAACATATCTTTTGCAGCCATTTCTGATGAGTTTGCACATGTATGGTCTCCTGAGGTGGCGTAAGGTGTTGTAGGACAGAGGTTACAGACTCTTCTCTGCCACAGTGGGCCTACATGGTCAAACGTCCCTCACGCTAATCTTACGTGGCTCACGTGTTAGTTGCTGTGTACTTGAGCGGCTAACAGTGGTTGCTGAGAGTGGCTGAGAGAGGCGGTATTCTGTAGCACTCTGATGCCCTGTGATGTTAAGTGGGTGTCGGTGTCCACGCTGGAATCACGGGGCGTCTCCCGTCACACACAGGCGGCAGCCGGAGCGCTCAGCCACCAGATAAGGCCTCGTGTCTTCAGGGTTTATTTTGGGAAAGGAGGGCAGACCCTCATCCGGACAGGAGAATCTGCATGTTGGCAGGATGCCTCTGGTATGATATCTATATAGAGACCTGACTGAGAGAGACATATGGTGTGATACACCTCTGGCCAGTAAATCTGGGGGCAGGAGAGAGGGGGTTATGTGGGGGTGTTTGAGGTATTCTGCTTAGCCACACTGAACCACTCTGTGTGAAAGGCGTACTCTTGCTTTAATGGCAAGGGGGGGTGATGCTCTGAAGGTTAATGCGCCTTCTATCCTGGACGCCAATATGAAAGAGCTTCATTTGCTGCTGTGGCGTGTGCTGCCGGCTCCGTACAGTGCATCAACATGATGAAACCATGTCGTGCTCCGGCGCCGTATATCCCGACCGCCACCCTACCCCCCCCACTCCTCTGTCACGCTCTAGAGCTACAGGCCACTTCCATGTGATTGGCTGCCCTCTCAGCAGTAGAACGACCGCTGCCCTCCGGAACCCCTGTGACATCACAGATGCAGAGCTCCATCCTGACCAGTGACGTCACTGCAGGGGGATGTCTCGTGTTGCTGCATGACATGCAGGAGGGTTGCTTACTCTGCCTGGTTGTAATGCTGACAAAACCCTGGCTTACATTAGGACTGTTTCCACTACAGAGAATAGTGAATTCAGTGAGAGAAAAATGAGAGAGAGAGGGAGGGGGGACGGGGGGACGGAGTCAGCCTCTTCTATGTCACGACTCAACAATGGCAGATAAAGCATGATGGGGGAGGGGGGGAGGCTGTGTGAACCCTTCTGGCTTAGAGGACACTGTATACACACACACACACACACACACACTGTTTCTCCTAGGGGAGCAGGAGAGCATGCTGGGTGCTGCAGCTCTCAGAAAGGAGACACCCAGAGGAGGAAGGAGGAAGAGGCAGCGCTGCTGTAGAATGCTGTGTCACTGATGCTCTCCGCATAGGCTCCCTCCAGCCCCGCCCTCCTCTCCTGTCCTCTCCTCTTCCTCCCATCCATCCATCCCTGTCTGCAGATCTGTTTTAATCCCTGCTAAAAATCTAACAGCCGCTTGACGTTGTTTGATTCAGTGCTGCAAGTGCCCATCTTAGTGTGCTGTTCCAGGAGTCTTGTTCTTTGTGTCTGGGCGGGTGGGTGTGGACCTGTGTGTGCGTGTGTGCGCATGGGGGGAGGGGCACTGTGCCGGTGCTGATGCTGAGGTGTCAAGATGTATAGGAAATGAATGCCTGTGAAGAAATGTGCGAAATGGGTTGACGAATTATCACCGTGCAAAGACATGATCTGAAGTGTGTGTGTGTGTGTTCACTGTTGTTGTGTGGCTCTAACACAGTAGCTAGGAGCCCTCAGGGTGCCGGAGGTACAAGTGTGATCTGCCGGCTAGCTGAAGAAGCTGGATGGTTCCAGGGAGATCTCGGTGAAGGGTGAACAGAGGGAGGGAGGGAAACCAAGAGTGAACCGCTAGCGCATGTGTGGGGGGAGAGGGAGGAGATGCGCATGTTGAGGGTGGAGCTTAGCATCAGGCAGTTCCCTCTCTCTCTCCCGCCCTCTCTCTCCTTCCTCTCTCTCCTCCTCTCACAGCCTCCCTATTCTTTTGCTCTCGTCCAGGAGGTGCACCTGCAGTCGTTTCCTCGTCTTTCCCTCTTTCCGTCTCGGCTGTGCTTTCTCCTTTTGTGTTATTTATAGATTACCATTTTTTGATTATTCTTCTGGACTATTTGCTTCCTTTTGGCTTTGACTGAGCAACAGGGGTCTATTAAGGCGTCCGTGTGCTCTCTGTTTCTCTCTCTCCCCTGTACCCTCCTGCCCTGCTCGTACTGGGGGGGTCTGGCAGTTCTGGTGGGGGGGGGGGGGGGCTCTGTCCCCTGAGCAGCTTGCGGGGCGCGTACTGAGAGGGTGGGGGGGCCAGGAGAGGCGGCTGTGGGGAGGGAAGGATGGTTGTGCCGGCCTCTGGTGCTCTGGTCGTGCTCCGTCGGCAGTGTGTCTCGCAGGCACAGCCCTGCCTCTCCTCGTCATGAGCCTAGCAGCCAGGGTCGCCTGCTCTATGCTCAACTGCTTCGTAAGTCTCACCGGCTTCATGTACAAATGTGTGTGTGTGTGTGTGTGCATGATTTTTTTTGTAGTGTTTGTCTCCCCGGTGTAAACACACTGCTCCCTCTCGTGTGTGTGTGTGTGTGTGTGTGTGTGTGCGCGTGTGCGCGCGGAGGGAGATTGTAAGTCTATGGGGAGAGGGGGGAGGGGGGGGGGGGGGGGGGGGGGGGGGGGTTGTGGACGACGCATGTGAGCACTGCAGCTGTTAAATCATCAACAGTGGCTCCGCGGCATATAGAATTACTGACTTAATACAGCTTCTGTTTGTGCGGGGACACAGAGCATCGTTTTGCTTTATCGTTCTCCTTAGCATGCCTTCTATTGAGGCCAGCCAGCCACGTGAGCAGCCGGGGAGCGAAGGCACCTTGTTACAGTGAGGACACGCCGCCACATGGCAACTGTTGAGGCCTGCAGCCTCCGCTAGAGAGCCTGTACACAAGAGGACAAGGCTAGCCTACCCCTGCTCAGGAGAGACCAGACTAGCCTACCCCTGCTCAGGAGAGACCAGGCTAGCCTAGCCCTGCTCAGGAGAGACCAGGCTAGCCTAGCCCTGCTCAGGAGAGACCAGGCTAACTCAGCCCTGCTCAGGAGAGACCAGGCTAACTCAGCCATGCTCAGGAGAGACCAGGCTAGCCTAGCCCTTCTCAGTAGAGACCAAGCTAACTCAGCCCTGCTCAGGAGAGACCAAGCTAACTCAGCCCTGCTCAGTAGAGACCAGGCTAGACTAGCCCTGCTCAGGCCATGGCTGTGTTCTCATCTGACAAGTGCTGCAGTGATGTACAAGCAAATATAAATAAATGAATGACTAACGTACAGCAGGTGGTTGGGTTGGAGGTTGCAGTGTTCTCTGCATTGTTGATGCTCCCTGCCTGCGGTTTCCCTGCTCTGGCTGTGCAGGGGAGGCGGAGAGGAAAGGGAAGGGGAGGCAGAGAGGGAGGGAGGGGAGGCAGAGAGGGAGGGAAGGTTTTCTCAGCTCAGGGAAACTGGGTTCCTCAGGTTGTCCTTTGACCTTCCAGCTACCCTGCCCCCAACCTAACCAATCACCGTAGTCGACCAAGCTCTGCTTGGCGTGGGCCATTGTCCAATTCCACAAGGTTAAAAAGAAATGGTCAAATAATCAATGCAGTGGTGACCAGCTAGCTTGTGTATTTTCCCTGTCTTCAATGCTAAATATGTTAATGTGATGAAGGGATTTGATTGGCAGGCTGAATGAAGTCCTAACTGGTTGAGCACTGCTGTGTACGTGCGTACGTGTGTGCGTGCGTGCGTGCATGCGTGTGTGGACGGAGACTTGGCTGTACTTCACTGTCAATGATTCAGCTGAATCGGCTGTTTTGTTGCCTCGCTGCCTGTATAATTTAGTATCAACACTCCCTTGTTGCCATCCAATTTCATAGCATGTTGAAGGCTCCTGTTAAACCGCTGCTTTTCAAGGTCCCATGCTTATGTTTAAAGTGCCATAGCTTTTGGTTTCAGCTGTTTTCTTTGGTATCCGTCTTTCTGACTTATTCCCAGGGTTCAGTTTCCCCTCTGCCGTGCCCCCCGCTCCTCTCCTGCCCACCCCCCCAGCAAACACCATGTTTGTTTCCCTTTATACATCTGTTTCCAAACGGAACCATAAAAAGCTGATCGTAATTGAATCGGCGAGTGGTTTTCCATGACTCAGACACCATTATGGCCCCCATGGTTCTGCGGGCTAAATGAATCAGGAGTGTTACCAGAGCCAAGAAGCTTCTGGGGCTGCGTCAGCCTGCCCCCCGCGCGCTCCCCCACCAGCTCGGGGGAGGTCGTCGGGAGGGGGGGGGGGGGGGGGGGGGGGGGGGGTCCGGGAGATTAGACCCCAAGCTCCCTGTTTGGTACATGGCGGGCGAGGCCCTCCTGGAGGTTGGCAGCAGATGGGTTGTGGTGATGAGCAGTGCCCCCCTCTCTCTCTCTGCCACTGACTGGACCGGTTCCCCCTGCCAGCACAGCCCGGGTCCTGTCGGAGTCTCCAGGGCGTTGGCAGAGTGACAGGGTGGATAAACACGGCAGGCTGTTCCCCCTCTGAGGAGAGGATGACTGGGATTGTGCTGTCATTACAGGCCACAGCGTACTGTCCCCTCGCTACTCAAGGTGCCACCCTGTCGCAGGAAGAACTTGCCTAGGACTCTAGTGTAATCCTTACTGTTGTTTTACTCTGCTTGTTCTCCAAGCAGAAGCCCCGCCCCCTCGCCTCCCCTTAAGAATAACTGTCCCTCTACATATCTGGACAGGATAACCAATCCCAATGCTGGCCACTCCGTCATGTGCTTGGGTTTGTCTATATTTGCTTGTGAGCATGTGAGCTGTCCTTACTGAGTTCTCCTGCGACCACGCTGCGGCTCCGCTCTGCTAAAAGAAGACTGCTCTTTCAGAACACGCCTATGAAATATTAACGCACTGGGGAGGGAGGGGAGGGGGAGGAGAGAGGACGAAGAGTGTATGATTCATCACACATCCAGTAATCCAACTACCCGGCAGTCCTGAGTGCAGCCCTCTGACGATATAGCCTCGTCCTGTCATTCAGTGGCCCAACACTCACACTCCTCACGCATTCCTCTCTTCCTCCCCGCCTGTTATTATCCTGTCTCTGTGTGCCTGTATGTTACTGTGTAACTATCCCTCTATGCTTCTGTACTGTAAGCGTCTGTCCTGTCATCGTCCCCCCCCGTCCCGTCCCCCGTCCCCCCCAACACCTAGTACAGATGTGACTCTGAGCCGATGGGCTTGCATTCGGGGACATGCTGCACATTGGAGGCCATGTGCTCAGCTGTTTTTGCCCCAGTGCATGTTTGAACAAGGCTGGATGGGCCCAGAGTCATGTGGCTTGGTAACTCCCTGTGAAATACGTCTCCCTGCAGACTGTCCACACACAGCATCGTAAAGGCAAGTCTTTCAAATCTGTAGTATTTGTAATCCAGCACAAAGCTCTGGGCAGATTAAGTTCATATCTGTGTCCTGACATTTCCATGTCTTTGGCTTCCCTTGTTTTGAAAGAGACGGACAGTTTGGGAACTACTATAAATCCTGGCAGATTTGTTTAGTTTCAGATCCTCTGATCTTCGGTTCCTCTCCATGTTTGTCTCCTCTTCCACTTCTCTCTCTCTCTTTGCCCCATGCTATAAAGAATGTATAGGCTATATATATACATACACTGTAATCCCTGGAGAGTGATGGAGAGGGGAGTGGCTCACCGAATAGCTTTAACAGGGATTACCATGATATTGTTAAATACATAATGAAAGGAGCACAGGCCCCATTTTGCCGTCTTGCAGCATAAACTGTTCAGCATCAGAGAGGATCCACTCAGACCCACCAAGCGCTAGGTAACCTGCTTGCCTTCACAAAAGTGACGCATTTATCAGGACCCAAATTAGACGTGGGTCTATGGAGAGAGCCCGCCATGTTGGCCACGCCAGGTCCAGCTCTCTGATTGGCTGTTAGGACAAGGCAGGGGGAGGGACCGCAGGCTTTCAGCAGTGACAAAGCAGAATGGTGTCAGACACGGCACACGCTGTTCCCTATCCACCTGTCCCGTCTGCAGAAACCCAGCCCTGCTCATTTATTCATTTATCTCCGTCTAAGCTGATTGGATGGGCGGTAGTGGAGGGATCAGAAGGCTGAGAGACTGCTTTGCTGACGCTGTTTGTTTACGTATCCTGGCGGCACGTCGTGTCTATTCTGGTGCTGTGTTCTGTCTCGCTCCCCGAGACACGGCGCTCGTGTGTAATCAGCATGTCAGCTGGGCGTCTGCAGGTGCTGAGTTCACGACATGCTAATATCAGTCTGAGCTAAAGGACTGGCTCACTAAATGGCAGCCTCAACTCTCCTATACTTTTCCTGTTTCCCTTCTGCCACTAGCTCTCACCTCGGCTTGCCTGGAGCTGCCTGTTTGAAGCTTGGTCCACACATTCTAAATTTAGAGACTGTACACCTCCAGCTTTGCGACAAAGCCTCACCGTGAGCCCACCTGCCAGAGAGCCCTGCTCTCCTGTGATGGGCAGGCGGGCCGGCGCTGGCTGAGGTCCGGGAGGGAACACGGTGTACTAACAGACCCCACTGCAGAGTGCAGCGTCAGGGCTCAGAGACAGCTTCAAAGGAGAGCCCGACTTCATGTTGCCAAGTCATCGACCGGGCAGGTTGTGCAGGGAGGAGAGAAATGGGAGGCAGGAGAGAGCAGATTATCGTGTGTGTGCTCTCATATGGGCTTAGCTCCTGCTCCTTCCCAGTGATTGCCATTATACCACTGCTCTGTCGCAACACTTATTCTGCAGCCTAATTTATGGTTCCTGTCTGGCACAACTCGGCAAGCCTCACTCCCCCAGAATACCTAATGAAGCTGTGTCTAGGTAGCGCTGGTGTTGCCACACAGCTGGGTGCGGTTCGCCCATCTGTCTTTCAGCTGACCCTCCTCAGGTCAGACTGCCCACACCACCACCACCCCCCTCTTGTTAAAAGATGGACTGCTCCACCATGCCAAGGCCTCCAGTGGCAGCAGAGAGGGTGAGATGGATAGTCAGACAGCTGGCTCATCAGAAGAGACCAGGGGGCAGACTGATAGGAACAGTGCCTCTGTAGGAAAGGTCACAGAAGCAAATGATCAAGGAGTCTTGAGGTGTCTCGGCCCTCTCTCCTGAGACGAGACGATGCTGTCCTTCACCTGGGTAGATAACAGTGGTCCTCAGGACTCAAAGCAATTTCTCAAGCCTCGTCTTTCCTTTTCATCTTCAAAAAACCCTTTTTTTGGATTGTTTCTTTTTAGCTTTTTATATGGAAATCAACGTAGTTTCCCATCCCCCTTGTCTGCGTAGGCTTCAGATGGGAGAAGGAGAAACAGCATGTGGTGGATGGAGATGGAGAACATGTGTGATGATGATGATGATGATGATGGTTTGAGCGTCCACACCTCCAGAGCAGTGCTCCCCCCCCCCCCGGATGCTGTCAACGCCTTCTCTAATCAGGATTTATCGAGTTGAATTAGTCGCATAGACGGCTCTAATGTAGCGGGTAATCACATTAACCTTGCACGCCATCTTTGATTGGTAAAGCTGAAAGTGTGAAAGACGGTGTGCTGCTCTGCCCAGGAATGTCCCAGTGCCGGCCCCTGTCCCACCCCTCAGTCACCTCCTACCTGACCCCCTGTGGCCCCTGTCCCGCTCCCTGTCCCGCTCCTTTGTCACCTCCTACCTGACCCCCTGTGGCCCCTGTCCTGCTCCCTGTCCCGCTCCTTTGTCACCTCCTACCTGACCCCCTGTGGACCCTGTCCTGATTCTCTGTAGTCATCCCACCAAGGATACGTCTTCCTGTTTGTACTTGCCATCATCAAGCAGAAATGTGTCCTGGTTGACTTTCTGTCTGAGTTTTCTCAGTTCACCGTTGAGGTTGCTGGCCCTGAGTCATCTCCGTGTTTTACGAGCTCAGGTGTTAACAAACAAGCCTTTAACAGTACTTATCCCTCCATGGGTAATTAGCAGCATAGTGAGGAACCTTCTAGAAGGCCAAACCTGACTGTGTTGCCTCCCCCAAAAGCGTGGTCCACCAGGGATCCATTCCCCTCCACCAATGTGACTAAAGCAGCTGGATGTCACAGTCATGTGGAAGGTGTTGTTGCTTTTGTATCTGACAGCCATCCGCTGTGTGTGTTGACTCTGGGCCAGCCAGACCAGTAGAGCGGAGCCTGGCTGTGGGTTTGATCTGTGTGTCTGACCTGATGGTGGCAGATGTCTCTTACTGGGTGGGATGACTAATCACATGGCAGGAGGGCTCCAATATCTGATTACCCCTCAGGAGGGGTTCCTACCACATCAAGTGTGTGGGCGCTCCACTGGGAGTGTCTTGCATTGACTAAGTCCAATTAGTTAGTCACATGAAAACTGTTTCCTTCCTCTGAAGATCAGGTAGCCGATTCCAGCGTGTCTCATCTCGTCGGTATCCTGGCTGTCTGGATATTATGCAGTCACCATCTTTCACTGTGTCTCTCAGCTAGTTGTCTGGTCTGTGTGTATCTCTGTGTGTATGTCTGTATGTCTCTTTCTTTTCTCTCTCTGTCTGTATGTACCACGCCAGAGCCTGTCCAGCCTCTGTCTGAGCGGAGGCGGTGATGGATGGAGGGAGGGTTCTGGACACCTGCTGCTTAGACAGCCGGGATGGAGGAGGAGGAGAGGGAGAGAGAGAGAGAGGGGATTATAGCTGCATCCTCCTTCTGCTGCTTCTCTCCGTTCCTCTGCTCTGGTGCTTTCTGTCTAGCAGTTAGTTTCAGATCATCTATCCTTTTGTACAGTGTGTCTGAATGAACTCGCTGCTCACCATATGTTAGCATGTAGCCAAAATGTTCCCTGCACGACTCGTGCAAATCGTTTTATGGAATCACCCTGTCCCATGGACACTGTTGATCCTGTCGGAATTATCGTTCAACGAGCAGAAAGACTTGTTTACATTTCTGTTTCATCCCTGAGGCATTGATTCAGGGATTTTTTTTTTGTTGTTGAAAAAAGTAATTCAGCTCTTTTCATGTAAATAGCCAGCTGTATAACCCAACTGCTACTGGGGCTCAAATCTGCATTGAGATGAGACACAAACAACACAAACAAGCAATTAAATACACCCCAGAAGGAAGCCTAATGCTCCTTGGCACACACTGTGACCTTTGCAGCTTCTTTAAAGGGCAGGTGTTCGTCTCCTGAAGTACTGGCCCAGCACAAGCGCATTTGAAAAAGCAAAGAGCAAAAATGTTTCCTGGCCGTATCTCATCTGCTATCATACCTCCCTCCGACTAGCCAGGAGTCTTGTTTCCGAAAGGCTCTGAGCCTGGTCGCCACTGCGATTTCAAGGTCACCTCTTCCCTACCGTTCCCCTTGCACAGTCCCAGCCATCTGCCTGCCGCACACTCTCCAAGTGGGTCAGTGCCACCTCAGAAACTAGTCTGTAACATGAAGGGGGGGACATTTGAGCGTTGACTAATTTATATTAGCTGTAATGTGTTGTTACCTGTCTGACCTCACAAATGCAGACACGTTTTGCACGCGTCTTTGTATGACTCAGAGGTGTGTATTTGAGGACGCTTTGTTGCCATAGTGAGCGAGCAAGGAGGCTGTGGTCGTCTGTGTTTAGACTGTGGTGCTGTGTCTGTCTGCAGGTGTCTGAGTTGGGACTCTCCTCTGCCCTCTCTGGATACACACAGGTCAATGGCATGACATTCACTTTCTGAGGGTTCTGCCATCTCACACACACACCAAGGAGAACTCTAGAGGTTCTTTAGGAAGACATCCCTGAGTGAGTCTAGCTGCTAACCATACAGAAGCCACCCAGGCCTCAGGTCTGTTTGCTCCTAACTGAGCCCTTCGCCTATCAAAGACCACAGCCAGTAGCCTAATAAATGAGTAAATGTTTGACATGAGTCATTGCTAGTGCCAACTGCCGAGCCCTTGAGCTTTCTAGGTAACGCTGTTCATAGACGCACTTCAGTCCAGTGTTACCGACTCACTGTGACCCTCAGCAACCCGCTTGCTGCTACTGCTGCAACTTGGCTCAGTCTTGATGTCAGGCAGTTGAAAAAACTCATCTGAAAGGGAACGTTCTATTTTTGTCGTAGTTGTGGTCGCCTTCCTCAAATCCGTTGTTGTGGGTCTTGCTGAGATCTTTCACCTTCCCTTTCATGTCTTCTATTGCACAAGGTCCCCCACGGTCAATATTTAATCCGATCCTTGATGCCTGTGAACACGCTCCCTGTGATGGCAGATTACAACTGTAATTTGCCCCGGCCCAAGACCAACTCTAATAAATGATACTGAGAATATGGGACCATTAATGTTGTGAGGGAGGAGGTGGGGGGGATTTATTGAATGATTGGAATTCTATTCATCTGCCCCATTGGACCTGAGTTCTGACCTTGCCATATCAATAACATATCTGAAATAAACAGGTCGTTAACGCAATTCTTTCAGTTTCCGATCAGCGTACGGTTACAGATTTCCGGCAGCTTCTGCGCTGTGTGTCTGGAATGGGAGGAGGCTGGTGTCCACGTGGCTGACAGTTGTGTTATGTGTCCTGCAGGGTGAAGAGGGGCCCCCCAGTCTGGAGTACATCCAGGCCAAGGACCTGTTCCCCCAGAAGGAGCTGGTGAAGGAGGACGACAGCCTCCAGGTAGCACACACCTCCACTGGGACACACCTCCACTGGGACACACCTCCACTGGGACACACCTCCACTGGGGCACACCTCCACTGGGGCTTTTTGATTTTATTAGGTCAAGTAAAAATATGTTGCCAACAGTTAAATACTTTTTTATACATCTGGCTAATATGATTATGTATTTGTAAACCATTAGGCTTCCATTTCAAATGGTAATGCAAGCATGAACATGTTTCTGCCTAACTAGAGCAAGGTTAGAAAACAACTTGATGGTAGAGAAAATATTTGGGAATATTTGACTTGTGACTTAATGAGAGGAGTGTGTCCAGAGTATTCATATGTATTTAGGTGCGCTCCATTAATGTTGTTGGTCCATATCTGGCCTTGTCAGCGTTGTTGTTGGCTAGATGACCTGGACACAGAGCACATTCACCCAACAGGCCTGTCAGACAAGCCTGCACTAGGACAGGAATCCTTAAGTTGGGAACTAGCTCTTTTCTCAAGGCAAATTCCTTTATGAACCACAATGAGGAAGAGTTGAACTTCTGAAGGATTTAAGTCAGGTGACAAGGTCAGGTCAAAACATGACAGTAGCTCAGTTCTTGGAAGGTTGGAAGTTCTTGGAAGGCTGACTGAAGTTTACTTCAGGTATGTAGTAGGTGGAGATAACATCCATGACCGTACTGTTAGCTTCTTTATTAAAAGGAACACATCAAAATTCAAGACCCAAAATGGGTCTCAGGTTCTATCTGGCTCTCTGTCAGCCTACAGGCCAGTAGTTACCTGTGGCCTAGTCTCACCTCACTTCAGAAGCAGCTTTTAACCTCAGTTAAGGAGACTGGGAGTGGATTAGCTGGCCATGACTGGGTGAAAGGCTAATAGTGGCTGAGGGCCAGTCCATGAGCTCATCTTTAATCCCTGGGCTGGGTGAAGTAGCACTGGAGCGTTGCTTCGGTGACGGGCCATTGTGTTGAAGTGGAACATTGAAAGCCAAGGTGATTGGAGCAGAGCCTGCAGGGGAGGGGCGAAGGAGGACGATTGGGCCTTGTGACAGGGTGGGTTCCTTCTCAATATGTCCACCCGAAAGTTTTATAAACCTTGTAAAAGACAAAAAGAAAATTGGATTTTGGAGTAACAAGGTTATAGTCCAACACAAGTGTTGTGGAACAGTGTGAAGAAGGCGGGCTTGCGCTTGGTCTAATCTACATTTCCAGCTCCCATGTGTGGCTCTACATGTAGGCTAAACCCCAGGAACACAAAAGACCCATTTATGAATGAAAGAAACTATTATGGGCTGTCCAGAGCTGTTTTCATCGATTAGGATGATGGCAGCCTGTGGTTGTGAGGGCTACTTCAGTGGTCTGTCTGCATCCACGTCCTGTTGACTGCCACCTCCCCAGCACTGCAGACTCCTCAGAGCATCTGAGATCGATGTTCTGCTACCCACTGACAGGACAAGTCGTCATCAGGTCTTTAGATATAACCGCATCAATGATGAAGCCAGGCCCAACAGCCTTACGGGCTATATGGGCTCGTGTTTGATGACGCCTTTTCTCATTGTGGAAACATAAAAACCATCTTACCGACACTTAGCGATTTCCATGTGTCAGTGGGGTGTCTTGTGACTGGATTAGCAGAAGTCACTTTCGGAAATTCAATAAGCATTTGCTTTGTGCTTTCTAGTGTGATCAGTTTTTTTTTTCTACTTGACATTAGTCACCAACACCAGAAATACAACTACATGTATTCAGTCAAAGAACAGTGTTGTTTTTCTCTGAGTGGCCAGATGGAGGGGTTGAGTTTATAATGGTTTCATTTCCGCAACTGAATAGCATCTATTTGCTAAGGTCACAGAGACCTGTTTATTTATGGTATGAGAGCAATAAAAAAAAACATTTTAAAAGCCCCTGAACACATTTTTTTCTCAGTCTAGTTTACGGAAATGGGCCAGTATTGTTCTACTGTCTCCTCTGGTCACTATCAGATTATTTGTCTTGTCTCGGGCTTGTGGCCTAACCAGCCTTCCTATGTCTTCAGTAAGTGCAGTGATCCCCTGTGTGGAATTCTACATAGCACAAGCTGCCACCAGCCATCATAAAAGGCATGGTTTCATGGGACCTCCCCTCCCCGCCGGTCGTCCATTGCGAAGGTTCAATCATTTTTTGGGGGGGGGTGAAATGATTTCCTCAGTCTTCCCTCCAGCACGGTGACCCATGGGGCCTGTATGGAGGAACGTTGTGTTCCTGGGAGGGTGAGCAGAGCCCAGGCCTGCTCATGACCAGCCCGTCCTCCAGCCCGTCCTCCAGACTCTCACCTGCTACCTCTCATCTGCGCTCTCTCATGCATAAACAGGCCTCTCCTGTTTGAACTGCAGCCTCATCAAAGATGCATGTTTGTCTTGCTGGGTTTTACCTCCAGGCTGCTGAGTGCTGGAAGGAGGGGCGTCTTGGAGAGACAAAGAGCTGAAGCTCAACTGTTATAACAGCTCTGCTGCTCTCACTTTACGTCTTCCTTCTCTTCTCCAGAACATGAGATCTGGCAGACTCGTTTTGGGAGTCAGGCTTCAAATGTTTTCGATATTCGTTCATTCCTAGATGTTCCTTTTTATTTAGCGGTGTAAACAAATCTTTAGTCCGCTCCTGGTAAGTGACATGGCCTGTCCTGGGTCATCATGTGGCAGAGGGGATGTGACCTGTCCTGGGTCATCATGTGGTAGAGGGGATGTGACATGGCCTGGGTCATCATGTGGCAGAGGGGATGTGGCCTGGCCTGGGTCATCATGTGGCAGAGGGGATGTGACATGGCCTGGGTCATCATGTGGTAGAGGGGATGTGACATGGCCTGGGTTATCATGTGGCAGAGGGGATGTGACATGGCCTGGGTCATCATGTGGTAGAGGGGATGTGACAGGGCCTGGCTGCTCTGCTCCCAGGGTGTGCTTAGCCATGGAGCTCTGCTGCTACCAGAACAGCCTCTGTTAACAGGAGCGAGGGCCTTGGCTGCCTGCTAAAGCAGTTAATGAGGCTGCGTATTCCTTTTCCTCTGCTCCTCGTCAGTCCCCACAGCTGTCACATGCACGAGCCCCCAGACTCCACATGACTGTCCTTGTTCTTCCTGCCATCCCCTCGCAGGCGCAGATTTCACTTCAGCTACTTCCTTTAGTCTCCGGATCCGTTTTGCCCTCTTCCCTTTATCTTCCACAATCAGTCACACATTGCTCTGCACGTGCTACAAATGTGCATGTCCTTGCCACATGGGCTTTTGAGTTCCCTCCCTCTACTCTATTCTGTTAAGTGTGAGCAGGCTGGCTAAACCGGAAGTCACGACTCACAAGCCAAGGCAGAAAATATTACTCACTGGTCTCTCTGTCTCTCTCTCTCTCCCCCTCTCGCTCCCTTTCTCTCTCGCTCCCTTTCACTCTCTCACTCCCCTTCTCTCTCTTTCACTCCCTTTCTCTCTCTCACTCCCCTTCTCTCACCCCCCTTTCTCTCTGTCTCTTTCTCCCTCACAGCAGTGCAGAGAGAGAGATAGAGGGGAAAACGTGACACAATATCTTCTGCTACGCTAGCTGGCTTCCAGTGACTCATATACACATCCATGTGGAGCAGAGCTGCTGTAATGCAGCTCCATGGCTGTTCACCACTCTGCAGGATTTGCTCAATCCTCTTCCTCAGAACGAGGAGCAGTCTCCTCTCCAGCCGTCTGGAGTTCACAGAAACTAATGAGCACATTTGCAGTTTTCCTCTGCCTCTCTCTCTAGAGATGAGCACGGCGTGTTTTTGCCAGATCCTTCTAACGCCAGTCGGCACTGTCATCCACCGGGCTTTGGATCTAAATAGCTTTCAGCCCCTCCTCTCCTCCTCCCCTTTGATTAATTGAAAACGATAAACGCCCAAGGCTCGCCATCGATCTCCGCCGAGTCCATCTGAGTGTTCTGATACTGGCCCGTAGAACTCGTCTGTCTCCCAAACAGTCACACCTGGTGGGGCTCATCAAATATAAGCCCCTCCCTCTCCCCCCCCTCAGCACTGGAGCACATTGCCTAGCTGCTTCCGACGGCTATCAGTGGAAGATGTGGCTGATGGATGAAGCCAGGGACCCTCCCTGTGCCAAGACGCCCGGGTCCTGGCAGTGAAAGCTGAGCTGCATCAGCAGCATGAATAAGACATAGAGCAGAGCCTGAGTGTGCAGTGCTGCTGTCCTGTCTGGACTGGCTCTGACAGCTGCAAGGAGCGCGAATCACAGTGGAGGTTTGGAAAAGCCTCTGAGCTTGTTGCCAGCAGCCCTCTTTCCCCCTGATGCTCTGCCAGCACTTGACTTGAACAGCCTCTTTATCTCTTTATCAATCTGCTGTTTTGTAGATTCTCCATTTTTCATATTTCCATGAGAGGTTTCTTGGAAACGGGAACTTTTGTCCGGGGACATTTGAATTAGAGAGGAAAAGCAGCAATCCCTGGATCAGCCCAGTGTTCTGATCTCATCATCCAGCTGCCTTCTGCTTCCCTTCCGTCTTAAAGCTTTACCTTTTTCTATTTATTTATGTCATCTTCGATAGTGGGTTTGTTAATGATGCTGTTTGGAGTGGAGGAGTGGACATCTTGCTGTAATCCCTCTCTGGCCTGCTTTGCCCGGACGAGAGTGACTCAGCACGTCACGCGCGACCAGGCAGCGCGCTCCAAACCGTTAGTCTCTAGGCAACACCGATGTATGCGCATCCGGAATAGAATGATGATCATTTTCCTCGTTGTCTCTAATGACTACTTAGAGCTAAACAAACAAAAGGGCCTTAAGTGTGTCAGCAAGGCAGCAGAGCCACAGCTCTATGGAGAGAGAGAGAGAGAGTCATAGAGGAAGAGAAGGAGAGAGGGCGGGGTGAGAGAGAGGGAGAACGAAAGAGAAAGCGAGCTTGATCAGAGCATCACTTGACGTTCGTCTGACCGAGAAACACGGGTGCCACGTGCTCTTCAGTTTAGCAAACATGAACGAGAAGGGTGATAATATCTCCCATCATGCTTTGCTGCCCTCATCAGCAGCTAGTGAGATGAGATCTTTGTTCCTGGCAGAGCAAAATGATTTGATCTCCCACGTGATTTCCTCTCATTTAGACTCCATTGTTAAACATCCTTCAGAATAAGGATGGTACCGTACCCGCCTATTTAATGAAATGAGCAATATCAAATTGTTCGCAATGAAATGTTCCTCAGTCTCAGCTGTGAACCGCTTAGTATAAAAAGGTTAGATTTAACCCTGCACACGTAACATTGTATCTAGCTAAAGTTTCCCATTTGGAGAAAACACGAGGCTTTGTTTAGAGAGGTTGGCTTCGTATCAGACTGTTGCTCCATCCACCTGCATGCGCTTTTAAGCAGCTAATGCTCTGCCTCCGAGTGAGATGAAAAACCTGTTCTATTATCCTCTGATGGGAACCAATTACCTTAATGCAGGGGTCTGGTCCCAGGGCCTGGCCCGGGCCTGGGCCCCAATCACATGGGCACATTGCTGGAATGTTAATGGATGCTATCTGGGCCACAGAGGGTAGCATGAGCCACGCAGACACAGCCCTCCTGCCCGCCCGCTCGCTCATGCTCAGCGACCAGCCCCCTAGCTCACAGAGATCCTTTTATGCTAAGGTATAGGCCTAGATTGGACCGACCTAAAGCACAGTCTATCCCCCCTGCCCCCCCCCCACACGATCACACACACACACACACACACACACACACACACACACACACTACTCTCCCAAAACGAGCGAGACCTGGGTCCTACTCAAATGGAGCAATCATGCACCGTGGCTGGGATAATTATGGCTGCCTAAGCTGTTCTTTGGCTCGGTTTAGCCGAGCTTGGTGTTGGATCTCCTCGTAAGCTCGTAACGCTCAAGCTTAGATGACAGTGATAAGAAACAGCCCCCGTGTCAGTCAGGCAGACTGGCAGAGGCAGACTGGCAGAGGCAGACTGGCAGAGGCAGACTGGTCGAGTCAGACCGCCCAAGGCGCTGCGTGAAGACCACAGTCGGCTGGTTTTGACCATTCGGCGTGTTTTCCTGAGCGCATGTTGTTGTTTGTGTTTCCGTCCAGGTGCCGTTCTCAGCTCTTCAGGGGGAGGGGGTGGAGTACCTGGGCCGTGCTGATGACGCCATCATCGCCATCTCCAACTACAGGCTCCACATCAAGTTCAAGGACTCCATCATCAATGTAAGAGGTCACACACACACACACACACACGGAAACAAGTACTGCTTTGATCCAGTCCCAATTTCCTTGCGTGAACAGAACAATGACTCGTGCCATGAAAGACCTGGACCGCGCAGGGAGAGTTGAAATCATCCCAACGTTTCCCTGCTCTCTTTTAAACACGACATCACACGCCTGGTCATGCTGCCTTCAAGGCAAATAACCCCAGTGTTGCTGTTTCACATGAAGTGTGCTCAGTGTTCCGCCATCTCTCAGGTCTGTTGGCCGAGACTGTTCCTCCCCCCCGCCCCCCTCTCAGTTGGCTCAGTGTGGGGCACCACAGGGGCACGGCTGGGGCACCACAGCCTGGGATCTGGCGGCAGAGGGGGTTTAATGCGACCTCTGGGCTCCAGGATGGCGTCCTGGCCTGGCGCTGGATCTCTCCTGCTGACGTCAGGCCTTGCTGAAATACAAACAGCCTGATTGTTTGCATTCACTGGCAGAAATCCCCCCTCCCTCCCCTCCCACCATCCAGAACTTCATCTAGCAGAACTCTGCTAAAGAGGGAACACGCATATGTACTGTACGGTCCAGCTGTGTGCTGTTACCAGAGTGTTTTGTTGACTCCAAGGCTGTCAGGAGGGCACCAGCTTTAAAGCGGAGGGTTAGTGGTGGTCAGGGTTAATCAAACCCAGGACAGCAGTGACCCTGTCTGTTGGTGTTGGATTCTGACCTCTGACCCCACGGCTACAGACCACCCAGAACATCACAGACCCCCCCTCTCTTTATCTCCTCCTCACCTACTGTGAGCTCCTGCCCTTTGCTCTCATTCCTGTTTTTCTCCATCATGTCCTCCTGGTGTGGTGATGTGCAGAAGCAGTGATACTGTGACCCCCCTCTCTCTCTCTCCCCCCAGTCTGATCCACCTTTCATCTTTACCCTCTTTGAAGTTCATGTCCTTTTTAACTCTTAACTCTCCCTTTTTTCTGTTTTAGTTTAATATAAGTTTTCCATTTCCTCCCCTGTCCTCTGTCTTGTTTGTCCCTCCCTCTCTCCCTCCTTGCCTCCCTCCCTCCTTCCCTCTCTCCCGCCTTCCTTCCCTCCCTTCCTCCTTCCCTCCCTCCTTCCCTCTGTTCCCTGGTGTCACTGTGTTGTAGACCTACCCAGGTGTGGACAATGAGATTTCTGTGAGTACTGTGTGACGGCCCCTCCCCCCAGCCAGCCCCAGTCTAGACAGCTCGATCATTCAACCCACTGCAGGTTGCCGCTGGATTAAAGTGCACAGAGGACAAATTGTAATTTAACTTTCTAACGAAAGCCCCATCGGCCGTGTTTATTCATGTTTCTGATTCAGCGCCGAGTGAAGCAGAGTGCAGAGTCAAGCACCCATCTGCAAAGGCCAAGAGGCCAGTTGAAAACTCCTCAATTATACAGAGCTACTTTTGTGCACTTTATCCCAGGCGAGCGTGTGTGTGTGTGTGTTTGTGTAAAATGCATACATGCACCGCATGAAGCGCGTAAATGATTTCCGAGTCGGACAACTCGGCCGAACAAGCGGCTGTCGTTCACGCTCTGTGTGGCTGCTGTCTGGCTAGTCCCTGTCAAAGGTCAGACCAGGCTGCTGCTGGTGTAACCGTGTCGTTTGGAGCGACCTCATTAACAAGCCCTCCCTCCCCCCTCTTCCTCTCTCTCCTCCCTCCTCCCTCTCCTCCACTAACAGAGCTGCAGCTCCACACAGGCGGCCTCTGGCTGGGCATGACTGGGTGGTTCTTGCTGCAGTAGCTGGTGCTTTATAAACAGCCCTGCTTGGCCTGTGTGGAGCTGACTCCTTCACTGCAGGTGCCAGAGTCTCTGGCGGTCAAATGGTGAATGTTGTTGATAGTACAAGTAAGATAACTGCTTAAGAGATAGCAGCTTTCTTGTTTTTATAAACCATACTAGGAGTGGCTAAGGAAATGAACGGAATTTTGTTTTGACTCAACATATTTAAGAGAAGACATGATGGCGTCTAATAGTAGTCTGCATTAAAAGCTTGCTGAGAAAGTGAATGTCCTATACTATACAATCCTGAGTGACACTTTGCTATACTATAACTGTTCTGGTGATGATGGTTGTTTCACGGACACTGTTCCCCAGTGAGGTGGCCTCCTGCTGTGTCTGTGGCCCTCCAGGCTGCCCTCCAGGCTGCCTTCCAGGCTGCCCTCCCGGCTGCCCTCCCGGCTGCCCTCCCGGCTGCCCTCCAGGCTGCCCTCCCGGCTGCCCTCCAGGCTGCCCTCCCTGCGGGGCTGTGAGGATGGCCCTTCTCTGCAGGCCTGCTGGCTGCTCTGAGCTCCTCTCTGTCTCCCCCTGCAGGTCCCCCTCAGACTGATCGAGAGTGTGGAGAGCAGAGACATGTTCCAGCTGCACATTATCTGCAAGGACTCCAAAGTTGTCAGGTAAGGACATCACCTCTACCATCACCACTGCCACCTACTCCTACACATCTGCTCTCTAGCGTTGAGTCAGTGGAGCAGTTGTATATCAGGCAGTCCTCAGTTAGTCCTCGAGAAAGAGGCGTTGTCATGACACCATGGTAATACACTCACCACAGTGTGACGGCCTGTGGCCGGACCAGTGGAAAACGGCTCATTTGCGTCTCCGGCGAGAGTTGGAAAGAGATGGTTTATGCAGTTGGCCACCGCAGAGCCTTTTGTTGAGCAGAGCTGTGGGGAAACAAAGCCCAAGGACGTGAGCAGAGCTCTGCTCTATGCTGCGAAGGCTGCCCTGTCTCACACCAAGGCATGCCCTGTCTCACACCACGGCATGCCCTGTCTCACACCAAGGCATGCCCTGTCTCACACCACGGCAGCCTTGTCTCACACCAAGGCATGCCCTGTCTCACACCAAGGCATGCCCTGTCTCACACCAAGGCATGCCCTGTCTCACACCACGGCAGCCCTGTCTCACACCACGGCATGCCCTGTCTCACACCACGGCATGCCCTGTCTCACACCAAGGCATGCCCTGTCTCACACCACGGCAGCCCTGTCTCACACCACGGCAGCCCTGTCTCACACCACGTTAGCCCTGTCTCACACCACGTTAGCCCTGTCTCACACCACGGCAGGCCTGTCTCACACCACGGCAGCCCTGTCTCACCACAGGGTTCCATGGGTGGTTCTGATGGCTTAATCTCCCCAGCAGCAGGGAAAACTCTCCTTCAGTAGACAGCAGATTGGAGCACATTATCGTCTTGTCTGAGTCTAGGGAATCAGATCATGAAGTACATCTAAATCTGACTCCCCCTGTCCTTCCTACACACTCCCACTGATTAAAGCTGCTCCTGAGTGTGTTGTTTTAACAGCTGTGTGTGTACGTGTGTGTGTGTGTGTGTGCGTGCGTGTGTGTGTGTGTGTGTGTGTGTGCGCGCGTGTGTGTGTGTGTATTCAGATGCCACTTTAGCACCTTCAAGCAGTGTCAGGAGTGGCTGAAGCGGTTGAACCGGGCCATCGCCCACCCAGCCCGGCTGGAGGAGCTGTTTGCTCTGGCCTACCATGCCTGGTGTCTGGGGGGCAGCGCTGATGATGAGGACCAGCACGTCCACCTCTGCCGCCCAGGTAGCTTCTCGCCCACACACATGCATGCTGTACATTCATACATGCATGCTGTACATTCATACAATTCATACATGCATGCTGTACATTCATACAATTCATACACGCATGCTGTACATTCATACACGCATGCTGTACATTCATACACGCATGCTGTACATTCATACAATTCATACACGCATGCTGTACATTCATACATGCATGCTGTACATTCATACACGCATGCCGTACATTCATACACACACATACTGTAAATACATACACATGCACAGATCTAAATGCATTCAAACTCACAAACACAGAGACATGTCAATGTGCTGACATGAACACACACACACACACATACATCCCCTCTGAAATCCTTCTTCCAGCTGAGCCCCCTTCACTCTCTGTGTGTGCAGGTGATCATGTTCGCCAGAGGATGGAGATGGAGGTGAGGAGGATGGGCTTCGACATGCAGAACGCCTGGAGAGTGTCCGACATCAACAGCAACTACAAGTACGGCACACGCACGCACACGCTCTTTACGAGACAGACCTTTCTCTTTAAGTGCACAACCTGTCATTACTGCACGGAAACAGACCCAGTATTGGAACTGGATGGAAAGTGAGTCAGTGTTTCAAAGAGTGTTTTGAGAGAGCCTGTGTTTGAAGTGTGTCCTCGCGCTGGGCTCTTGATCATCTGTGTGACAGCTGGGAGAGAGAGAGAGAGAGAGAGGCTGCAGTCACACTGGGGCTGTCACCAGCGCTCCTCTTACACATGGAGCCATGGCTACGTGTGACTGCTACTGCATCAGTCCCCCCTCCCACTGCCTTTCTCTATCTCTCTCTCTGTCACTCTCTCTCTCTCTCTGTCACTCTCTCTCTCTCTCTGTCACTCTCTCTCTCTCTCTGTCACTCTCTCTCTGTCACTCTCTGTCACTCTCTCTCTGTCACTCTCTCTCTGTCACTCTTCATCTCTCTTGATCTCTCCGTCGTCGCTGTCAGTCCTTCACTGTCGCTCTCTGTCTCTCGCTATTTCTCTCTCTCTCGCTCTCTCTCTTTGTCTTATCTTATTTACTGTCACTCTCTCAATTACCTCACTTTGTATCTCTCAGACTCCCAAACAAATGTTAACCTCAGACTCACTAGCGCACACCCTACACTATCTCTCTGTAACATCCACACCCACACACAAGCCTTCACACAGCGTCCATACCACCCCAGCTGAGAGTGCTGGCTGGAGAGATCTGGCAGAGTTGAGGAGAGAGGAGATGTGAGGAGAGGAGATGTGAGGAGAGGAGAGGAGGGATAGAGGAGAGGTGAGATGAGGAGAGGAGAGGTGAGATGAGGGTCCTGCTGAGGGGGGCAGACACACAGGAGAGAGCTTGCTCATGACAGCTACACCCAACCTGCTGCTAAGCACCATGACTCAGCAAAACACACTCACACATGCACGCGCGCACACACACACACACACAATGCCACAAAGCACTTGCATCACTTCCAGGTACTCAGTCACATCCAAAGGCCCAGTAGCTCGTCCCTGGAGGAGCAGGAGGAGGGGGGAGGGGAGGAGGAGGAGGAGAAGGAGAGAGGGGGAGGAGCAGGGCTGAGCTGAGTGGGGCTGGGCTGGGGACATGGAAGAGAGTAGAGGAGCTCTGAGAAGAGATGCAGATGAAACTGCAGAGTGAAACAGAATAGAAGTCATATTATATATGAGTAGTGCTCCTGCTACAGTGTGTTCACCTCATGACAACAATCTTACTAGGGAGGTCTTATATACAAAATACCTCCCATTATCAAAGCCCTCAGTTCAACTGCTGGATGATGTATTTTATGTTCTAAGAGGATAATACTAGACCATCTTCCTATGAAAATATCCATCAGAAATACGGCTTGTTCTGCTGTGAATAGTTTAATGGATATTCCTCCAGTCTGCTTTCCAGGTCTCTCCATATGTATCGGTGTGTGTGTGTGTGTGTAACCCTGGATGTCCTGTCTCCTCAGGTTGTGCTCCAGTTACCCCCAGCAGCTGCTGGTCCCTGTGTGGATCACAGACAAGGAGCTGGACAGCGTGGCCTCCTTCAGGTCTTGGAAGAGGATCCCTGTGGTGGTCTACAGGTATACACCCAGATACACACCAGGGTACCTCAGCCAGGCATCAGTCCCTCTCTGCTCTGTCTCTGACCCTGTGTGTCGTCCCGTGGGCTCCAGGCACCAGAGGAACGGGGCTGTGATCGCCCGCTGCAGCCAGCCTGAGATCAGCTGGTGGGGGTGGAGGAACACGGAGGACGAGTACCTGGTCACCTCCATCGCCAAGGCCTGTCTGCTGGACCCAGGGACACGCACCTGCGGCCCGGCCGTCTGCAGAGCCCCCCGCACTGACGGGCCGGACGGTTCCGAGAGCGACTTCGGTAAGACTGCAGTCTGACCAGTACACCTGACTAACCCACCTGACTAGCCCACCTGACTAGCCCGCCTGACCAGCCTGCCTGACCAGTATACTCAACCTCCCCCAGCTCTCCTGCATTGTCTACTTCCTAGGAGTATTAGAACATGGATTATTTCCCAGGAGGATCTAGACGTTGTGACTGAGCCTGACTGGTGTAAACTGGCTGGTTCATGCTTCCCCTGGCCTAACCCAGACCCCAATTACGTTCATGGGAACTGCAGTGGCAGACAATGAAGACACTTCACAGAACATAACATTCTGGGTAGTTGCCATCCTCAATGAATGCATTCACATTTGCATGCAATTATGTCTGGATCCGTGTTTGACACACACTTTCACACACGCTCTCACTCACGCTCTCACACAAACACTCTCACACATGCTCTCACACACGCTTTCACACAGGCTCTCACACGCACTCTCACACACATGCTGTACTCCTGTGCCTTTAATCACACTCTCGCCCACATACATCAGACACACACACACAGTAGATTGTCCCCAGTGACGACCGGATGCATTAGGCTAAAATGGAAGTTGCTCTTTTGTGTTTTACCGTGTTTACGTGTTGGCCGCCAAGAATCTGAGTCCCATTTAGAAGGCATCCATCTATTTTTTTCCTTTTTTCCCCCTCTTCTTTCTTTCCATCACTCCCTCTCGCTCTTTTTGTGTGTGTAAATGCCTGTGACAAGAATGCTGATGGAAATACAAAGACAAGGCCACACACTGTCTCCAACTCTGACTAGTTTAGTCTGGGCCCCCTTCTGGATCAACACCCACAGTCTGGACAGGAGTTTGGCCAGTGTCCCTTTCCAGTTCCGAGCCCTGCATCTCCCTAGTCCTCCTCTCTGCTCCCAGCTCCTGCAGCTGCCCAAAGCTGAGCTCACCAGCTGGAGCCGAAGCCCTGTGGACGGAACGGCTCCTGTCACACCCACGCCCACCTCTGTCTGCCTACCTGCCTGTCTGCCTGCCTGCCTGTGTGCAGGGCAGCAGGCCTGGGGGAGGGACAGGATGCTGAGTGAGCTGAGTGAGAGTGGAAGCTGTGCTTATTGCCCATCCTGGAGGGGGAGACAGAGGGGGAGGGGCTGGTGTGACAGGTCCCCAAAGTCTGGGGAAGGTCTGGGGCCAGCAAGGTTGTCATGCTAACGGCCAGCACTGCTGCAGTGCTCCTCTGGCACAGCCAATCAATTTGAGCTCCCTAGGACGAGCTGAGCAAGCGTCATCGATCAGGCTTCTAACGCTCCTGTAAATCTCTCCTCCCCCCGCCCCTTCTCCTCTCCTCTCCTCCTCTCTTTTCCTGCCTCCCCCCCACACACACACACCTTCCCTCCTCCTTGTTGTTTTTCATTTTCATTCTGTGTTCCTTCCTCCTTTCTCATGACTGCCACCTTCCATCTTTCATTATCGCTACCTGTCTCCTCACACCACCCAATCTTCCCCTCTCTCTCTCTCTCCCTCTCTCTCTCTCTCTCTCCCTCTCTCTCCCTCCCTCTCTCTCTCTCCCTCCCTCTCTCCCAGACTCCTCTCTGACAGGATGCCCTGGCCCTGATGCCAACGCTGCACCACAGAAGCTGCTGATCCTGGACGCCCGCTCCTACACCGCTGCAGTGGCCAACCGTGCCAAGGGCGGAGGCTGCGAGTGTGAGGGTACGTTCACACAGTCCTGCCCGCTTCTTTACCTGTTTCAAGCAACACTACTAACCAAGAGAACACCACAGCATCGATTCATACTACAAAATAAAAACAAACTGAGGAGGAAGTACTTTATTGAGATGTTATTGTCTTGGTAGAATTAAAGCATCAAATCTGTTTGGTCCTTTTTTCTGAACTTGATCTAATGTGAAGTGTGTTGTTGTTCTCAGAGTATTACCCCAACTGTGAGGTGATGTTCATGGGCATGGCCAACATCCATGCCATCAGGAACAGCTTCCAGTCCCTCAGGACTGTCTGCAGCCAGATCCCAGACCCGGGAAAGTAAGAGGATCTCCCTGACCTTTACTACTGAATACCAACACCACCTCCCTCTCTCCCTCCACCCTCTCTCTCTTTCTCCCCTTTCTCTCTCTGTCTCTCTCTTTACTTCTCTCCCCTCATCCCTCCCCCTCCGACCTCAGTAAGCTTACACCGCAGGGACAGTGGAATGCTGTCACAGTCCAGACCCTTTCCTGCAGGGCTGGCCAGCTGTCTGTCACATGTGCGTGTGTGTGTGCGTGTCTCCCAGTGAGAGGATACACATGGCACTCCCAACTCTAACTGGCATCAGTGACATCACATGCAGACAGAAACCCTAAATAGATCTGTTTTCCCAGTATTCTAAAAGAGGAGCAGAATGGTGTCCCAGGTCAAGTAGAGATGTAGGTTAGGGGGCCCCCTGCCCCCCCCCTCCCCCTCAGACATGAAGTTCCCGCATGCAGGGTTAACCAAGGTGAACCCTTCCCCCCACCCTCTCCCTCTACTGCCTCCATCTGATCTCCTTCGTCTGTGCCTTCACAGCTGGCTCTCAGCTCTGGAGAGCACCCGTTGGCTGCAGCACCTGTCCGTCATGCTGAAGGCAGCCACTCTGGTGTGCTCGGCAGTGGAGAGGGAGGGCCGTCCTGTCTTGGTGCATTGTTCTGATGGATGGGACCGCACCCCTCAGATAGTCGCCCTGGCCAAGATTCTGCTGGACCCTTTCTACAGGACACTAGAGGTAGAGGAGTCTCCTCCTATCCCTGCCTGATGATGTACAGCTTCAACATCACTTCCTGTAGGAGGGGCTCCAGTTTGTTGAAAACCTTCCGTCTCTTCCCTAATGCAGGGTTTCCAGGTGTTGGTGGAGACCGAGTGGCTGGACTATGGTCACAAGTTTGGCGACCGCTGCGGTCACCAGGAGAACGCTGACGACGTGAGCGAGCAGTGCCCAGTCTTCCTGCAGTGGCTGGACTGCATCCACCAGCTGCTCAAGCAGTTCCCCTGTCTGTTTGAGTTCAACGAAGCCTTCCTGGTATGATCTCATCGCATTTCTGATCTCACACCCTGTCTGGCTCTGCCGCTGCAATCTTTGTTGACACATGGTGGTGATGTTTCTGTTGAAAAGGCTCTGTGCTGAGTGTGTGTGTGCTGCATGGGCTGTTCCGGACGAGGGAGAGGAATGTGGGGTGAATATGAGGTCTGATAGCGTGTTGTGTGTGTGTGTTCCTGCGCGACCCAGGTCAAGCTGGCCCAGCACACGTACTCGTGTCTGTACGGAACGTTCCTTTGCAACAACGCCAAGGAGCGAGAGACGCGCAACATCTACAAGCGCACCTGCTCCGTCTGGTCTCTGCTCCGCACCGGGAACAAGAACTTCCAGAACTTTCTCTACATCCCTAGTCACGACATGGTAAACAGCACTCACTTCCCCTGCCTCCACACTGTCACGGCATCAGGATGTAGCGTTGCAATCAGCCAACCAGGAACATACCAACCCCTCCCCCCCCTCCCCTCCTCTGCGTCCCCTGTGGCCCCTTCCAGGTGCTGCAGCCGGTGTGCCACACGCGGGCCTTGCAGCTGTGGACGGCTGTGTACCTGCCCACCTCCTCCCCCTGTACAGCTGCTGAGGACGCCATGGAGCTGTACCTGTCCCCCGGCGGCCAGGGGGAGGAGCTTAGCTCCCGCTCCCTCGACAGGTCAGCCTGCTGGCGCACACACACGCACACACACACAGGCACCTTCCTTGTTGGTCATCTCTAGATATTTCCGTATGTTTTATTGACACAAATTTGCAGGCACTCTAGAAGTGACATACTCCTGAATGCTGTTTTTAGTTAGCTTAGGCCAGGCATCAATGCTGTGTCTTGAACCATGGCAGCATTCAGGCTGGTTATTTACTAGGTCCTGGCATGGCTCAGAGATCCTCAGAGCCAGTCTGCCCTCTAGTGGAGGACAGGAGAATCTCATCCTCTCCACAGCCTTAACCAGGCAGCTCTCCCTCTCTCTGCAGGCTTCCCAAGACCCGCTCCATGGACAACCTGGTGTCAGCCTGTGAGAATGGGGTGGCTCTCACCCGCACCTCCAGCGACCCCAACCTGAACAAGCACTGCCAGGAGGCCCGGCCCTCCCTCGAGCCCATGGCCTCCATGGCAGGAGCCAGCGGGGACCCCCCAGAGCTCAGCCCAGACACGGGCTTGGACAGCGACGACTCAGAGGTCGAACCTGTCACCCAAACCCCACCCTCCACCCCTCTGAAGCCAGGGACGAGTTCTGAAGACTTGGAGGAACAGAGGGAGGAGCCCTGTCTCACCACTCAGCCCCTCCCCTCTCTGCCCCTCCCTCCTCTCCCCCTAGAGCAAGGTCTCCCCCTGCCCCTCCCCACACCCATCCTGCACCAGGCCCTGCCCCACACCGCCATCCCTCCCCTCCCACCTCCTCCCCTGCCGCTAGAGGCTGAGAGCCCCTCCAGGACTGCAAAGCTCAGCCCCTCCCCTCCCCACCCTGCCAAACCAGGCTCACCCCCTGCCTGCAGCAGCCCTCCTCCTCCACACACCCACAACGGCTTCCTGGACGCTCATCTTGACCTTGGCTCCTCTGGATCAGACCAGTTGCTGGCCTGCAAACAGCTGACCCAGCTTCTCCCCATGGAGGGCTCCACTGAGACGCTGACAGACGAGACCGAGTGCCCCCCAGACCTGCTCCTAGACCAGCCCCCCAGCAGGAGGGGCAGCCAGGACCATGCCCAGGAGGAGCAGCCTCAACACCTTGCCCAGGAGGTCAGTCAGCTCCTGCCCCAGCCTCAGCTCCTTCCCCAGCCTCAACTCCTGCCTCTGCCCCAGCCTCAGCTCCTGCCCCAGCCTCAACTCCTGCCTCAGCTCCAGCCCCTGCCCCAGCCTCAACTCCTGCCTCAGCCCCAGCCTCAGCCCCTGCCCCAGGCAAAGCCTCAGGCCCAGCCCTGCTCACCAGAGGACAAGAGGAAAACCGAGGCTTTAAACGGAGGTGAGCTGGTTCCTGTAAGGCAGCGTGTGGCACCAGCCACCTCTGCAGCCCTGCCAGTGCTGCCCCCCGTGGACTGTGCCCACGCAGCCAGACGGCTGATCTCCCAGAGCCAGCTGACAGACCTGTCTCTGCTGGGCTCCCACTGGGAGAGCATGCAGGGCCTGGTGCAGTCAGCCTGCAGCACAGCTAGCCACACTGGCATCTGCCGCGCCCTGCAGCCCACCGCCAGCGCTGCCTACCACAGCCGCCGGCTAGCAGGGAAGCTGCTGAGGGCCCAGGGTCTGGCCGTCACCAGCGGGGGCCAGTGCTGTCGCAGGGAGGCGGTGCGTGGGGCTGGCAGCCCCGTCCAATCCGGCTGGCTGGCAGCCGTCAGGGGCTCCGCTGCTCCCTGCGCCCTCACCTCCACCTCCTCCTGCCGGCAACTCCTCCCGGCCTCGCACTCCTCCCCCTCGTCCTCGGGCTCCCCGCCCCCCCAGGCCCCGGCCTACCTGGACGACGACGGCCTGCCGGTCCCCATGGACGCGGTGCAGCAGCGTCTGCGGCAGATCGAGGCAGGCTACAAGCTGGAGGTGGAGGTGCTCCGGCGGCAGGTGCGGCAGCTGCAGATGAGGCTGGAGAGCAAACAGTACGGCACGCCGCCCTCCGAGCCCGACGTGGACTACGAGGATGACATCGTGAGTAGCCCGCCCGCTCAGGCTCACTGGGAAACCTGGAGTTTATCCAATCACTTAGAAGCCCAACGGCAGACAGTTTGTACATCAGAAATGCAAAATAGTAGAGATTGTAGACTGTTGACTTCCAACACTAGAGAGATGGTGTTCCAGTAAGAGAAAGCGTCCTACCAAACACCAGTAGTCCTCTAGTGTGCGTGTGCGTGCGTGTGCCTCCTCCGTCCTCCCTGACCTCTCTGCCCTCCTGTGTTCCAGACGTGTCTGCGGGAGTCCGATGACAGCGAGGAGGAGGACTCTGTGTCTGAGCACAGCGAGGACCGCTTCTCTGAGGGCAGCTGGGACCGTGTGGAGCGCAAGGACACTGAGGTCAGCCTCCCTCGTAGTCTGCTTCAGGTTTCTCTCTCTGCTTCTGCTCTTCACACACACACTGTTGTCCTGCACACCTTTCTAGCCAGTTCCAAACCACACGCGCTCCTCTAATGTGTGTCCCTCTCTCGCTCTGTGTGTGCGTGTGCGTGTGCTCGCGTGTGTGCTCAGGTCACCAGGTGGGTCCCTGACCACATGGCTTCTCATTGTTTCAACTGTGACTGTGAGTTCTGGATGGCCAAGAGACGTCATCATTGCAGGTGGGGCTCCTAGTTTACTGTTGATTTTAGATCACTCATGTAAGCACCAATCAGACAGTTCAGGGCTGCCTGAAGCCCTGCGGAGGTGTAGGATAACAAACATGCAGCCTGAATGTACAGAACATTGGCGCCACACCTATAAAAGGGGTTATGTGGGTTAAAAGGCATAGACAGTCATCCTGTCAACATGATCTCACTGTCAGGTGATAATATTCTTCCCGGTCGTCCTCAGGAACTGTGGCAACGTGTTCTGTAAAGACTGCTGCCACCTGAAGCTACCCATCCCAGACCAGCAGCTGTATGACCCAGTGCTGGTGTGCAACACCTGCCACGACCAGCTGCTGGAGTCCCGGAACCGCGACATCCGCAGCCAACAGCTCAAGAAGCCCATCGCCACCGCCTCCAGCTGAGAGCGAGCTGCCGCCTGGCCCCATCTGGAACAGCAGCCCCGAGGCTTCAGACAGACCAACCCAGAGTCCCCTCTGCCCCCCTCCCTCCCACCACTACCCCCACCTGCTGTGGTCTCTGCTGTGGGTGAACATGAGGAGGACTGGTTAGCTGGTAGGCCTCGGTCTGGAATGGAGTTGCACTGGGACTGGGACAGGAAGGTGTGGAGGAAAGGGGGGGTGGGAGAGGTTGTTTGACCGCAAACCGATAGAAGAAGAAAGGTCAGGAAGGAGGTGGTCCTATTGAGCGTGAACCTGTTTGGTCCAAGACATTTCCAGCCTGGAGCGCTGCAGCGTCGTGCTGCTCCCCAGGGCTGCGTCCTCGACCGGTGCCCTGCACACACACACACACACGCACTCACACACACACATACACACCTCCCCTGCACCTTGAACCTCAGGGAGGGGTTTCATCTGTTCCCCTCCTCCCCGCTCCTGAGTAGTCTCAACAAACCCACCTAGACCCTCTCCACACACACACACACACACACACACACTCCACAGAGGACAATCTCTCACCTGCCCACATGTTGGGGACTCCAAAGCCCTGATCTGTTAAACTAGAGGCTTTCAGAAAAAAAATGCTGCTACAGTATTTAAAAGTCTAATTTTGTATTCTTATTATTTTGTGCACTACAAGCTGTCTGTGTATGGAGGGAAACTGAGACCAAACTCGAGTGAAAGGGAGAAATCTGCTGTTTACTTGCCGTCGTATCTTTCTGTGGAGCCTGAATGTAACGTTTCAACAATGGGCAAGAGTAACTGGAAGACTGCTATTGTTTCTGTTCATGTGCATCAGTGGGTTGTGTACTTGTTCATTCCTGCAATGTGTTTTCGAAAAATATACTGTATGCACAGTCAATGTGGTTCTGTCGTTATCAATGCTAAAATATAGCCATGTCACAACAATTTGAGGAATCTGTAGGGACAAACCTTTTATCTTACATTAGAGATTGTTTTTTTTCCCAATAAGATGCACCCAAGTCTGTTCAATTCAGAAAAAGGACGAGAGAAGAAAAAAAAAGCATTAAAAAAACAACTACAAGTCAGCCACGTGTCGGAACAAAGTGAACTTTGGCCACTTGTTCCCCAATCCTAAGGGTTTCCTGCAATGTTGATAAGACTTGAAATGAAAGGTCACTTGAAAGTGCTCTGAGGGGGGGAGGGAGGAGAGAGGTGTTCCCATGCTGAGAGATGATGGTGGAGGGCTGGATGTGGAGGGCTGGATGTGGAGGGCTGGATGTGGAGGGCTGGATGTGGAGGGCTGGATGTGGAGTGTACAGTAAGGCCCCTCTCCTCAGACGGGCCCTGTCCTACGAGACTCCAGAGACTGGAATCAACCAAGTGCTCTAAATGTTTCTTTCCTGTACTGAGAGGAGTTTGGCTCATTCTCACTTGTTTCTTGCAAGGTCTGTGTCTGTGTCTGATGGGGTTCTCTTGAGACTATAGTGCCATATTTTCCTTCTTTTTGGGTCTTTTTTTAAAGCCTTGTTTTCTCATGGATTCTAGCAGGATACTCATCGGCCACTGCTTGGTTATGTATAATGGTACAGATTGCTAGCTGCTTAACAACAAGGCAACAAACGACTAAAGATCAACAGGGAAACTTCTATTAGAATATGAGGCTACTGTGTTTATATGGATGATCTGATGATTTCAATGAATTAGTGAACCTGGATGGTTGTCCTTTGCCTAACATTTTGGGGTTGTCAAGCGGTTTTGATGAAGGCAAAATCTTAGAGGAACCCGGAAATGTAATATATACATAGTTATCTGATCTGTACTAGTGGCTAAAACCTGTCACTCAATAATTGTTGTAAAGAAATGCACTGTAAAAGTCCTATCCTAAGGGTTCTAATAAAAAGATGATCTATATCATGGTTTGTATCCTCTCCTCTGTTTTCTGTCCAGACATGCTGGGCTTCACATGATCCCCTCCCTTTGTTACTTTATACAGGTTTGCCATTCGACCAGACTGAGATTTCTTGTAATTCCTGTGTGACCGACCTTCAGACTGTTACCACAAGGGGGAGCTGTTCGCATGTCGGTCTGCTCTCCCATCGATGTGGATGTTATTAGGCTGGCTTCTTCCTGTCCTGTGAGCAAGTCATTGTACGCTCTAGAAACGCCAAACAAGTAGGCAAAGCTCATCCCAACGCTGATTTTAGAATCAGACACATTTCGAATGACTTCATTCTTATTTCTACAGGGATGTAAGCGATGTGTATCCTCCCTCTCCATGTTGTTGTTCATTGAAACACTGCATGAGCTCCCCATCGCTCAGTCTAGTATGGAACTGCTGCCCCTTCAGTCACTCGTCATCATTTGTACACAAGATGGAGCTGTTTTGCAGTCAAAAGTGTCAAGCTGCGAGCTCACAGGGTTCAAATGTAACAAAAAAGGCCCTGGACTTCCCCTCACTGTTCATGGAGAACTCCTCATTTCCAGGAGTCTGACTGGCTTGTGACATGCTAGCCTTCTCCCTCCCCCACGTGCTCAGCTACTGAGGAATGTGTTGACCTCCACACGGTAGTCTTCCTTCACCTCCTCGTCTTGTACCTCCCGATGTGGGACAGGAGAACCAGAATTCCTCTTGACGGTCATAAACAAAGCCGTTTCCCCCTTGTGGAGCCAGGAGGTGAGAGTTACTTTGTACATGCAGCCAAGACGGAGCAGCAATGAGCAGCACTAGGGGAGGGGGAGGTGTTATCCATTGTAATGTTATATGAATGTTCCATACGTTACGGTGGAACTCCCTGGTTGGACAAGGCAGTAGGACACGTACACACGCTTGCGTAATGTTCATTCCTGGGAAGTGGTGAGGAAGTGGTTTGACTTACAGTTTAGCACCTGTATATAAATGTTTGAATGGGAGATTGGTCAGCAATGGAATGTGATATTCTGTCCTTTCATGTTTTTGTTTTTCTTAAATATTTTTATTTGAATCCAACATGATTCAAGAGCTTGTGTGTGTTGTGACGTGACAAACTATAGATGCAGAGGGATTCAGTATGGATGAAATGCTCCATGACTGTGGGTTAGGTGCCATTACCTGTGGTTCAGGTGTGGGCCCAGGGACCATGGTAACCATGAGCTGCTGTCAATAGAGGGAGTCAGTCTATAAGACAGTTTGAAGGAGTCTAAAAGATGCTTGTCAAACTGGATCCCACCTGTGGCCCAGGGTCAACCTAGACTACACTAATGTTTAATAGCTGTGTCCATTTGTCACTTATGACCTTTGTGGCTGTGTTGAGCTGTGTGCCCGTTTAGCTGCACAGCAGAAAAACACATGCACATTCACACATTAAACCAATCAGTACAATGAACCATTCCATGCAAATGGAGTCATTGATAGGGATTTATTTTCATTGAAGATTGTTATCAGATAGATTATGCCCGAAGGAGGAGGGGCCACGTCTTTTTCCTGTCGAGTATGGTGATAGATAAGTATAAGACCCCCTGGAAGAATGCGATCACATTGAAAAAACAAGTCATTGTGTTGCCCTCCTTCGGTCGAGCCGCAGACGCTCCAAAATGCAGCATCTTCTATTATCCGTTTTCCTGACGTCCCTATTGAAAATCTGCTCTGGGGCAGGTGAGTCTATTTCTTTTAAAGTGTTTTCATACAGGTAAAGTAATAATTAGATCTGATCAAAGAATTCTTTTTTTTAAGATACGTCAACACTTTTACCCCTTGTACTAATATGGTATCGCAAGCGATTGATAGCCTAATTGATCATATCTGAAGCATTTATTAACAGAATTACTCAAATGCGTTCATGTATTTGACAGCAAGTTTTCTTTATGATCTATCTCATAAGTGATGACTCCTTTAATTCATGCACCTGCTAAGTATTTATACAAAATTGGTTGATGTTAAATTTGCGGAAGTTTTCGGATAATAAATATATTGTAGGCTGCTTTTTTAACCAATAGCCTAATAAACAAACGTTTAGAAATATACATTTTCTTTCATTATTATATCATGTTACAAACGAATTAAATGAAAAACAACAGGTTGAAGTTGGATTACCTGTTTTCTCCTCTCATGAACTTTAAGTTTTTCTTGCATGTCTATGCAATAATTTTACTTCATGTTGTCAAGTGTGCATCCATATTTAATTACATTTTAGCTTCAAACAACACAAAACGTTTTCAGTTGGCACAGCCTGTGCTCCCACCACAACCGACCTCGGATGTTTAAAGTGATGCCTCTGAATTCCCAAATGGCACCCAAATGCTAACGTTACGCTCTGAACAGCACCTGCCTTGTCCATCCTAGATATATCCCAGACATTCATCAGGAGCGTCACAGCACCGCTGCCATGCAGAACCTAAAATCCGTCCCCCTTAAACGCGGACGTGCTGTTCAAGGACATGCAGTCACATCGTGAAAGACGATTAGAGTTTTTGATGCCACTAAATTGGGAAGCTAAATAAGAAAACCTTCGGTATAACTAAAATAGATCTGTTATGAAGCATGCATGAATCAGATAAGAGAAACGGGCTGTTTTTCGACATGCACCTGCACCCTGCCACCACGCATTTCAGCGAACCAATGAGATGGTCTTGCGTTATTGCCGCAGCGAGACGCATGAGTAAAACGCTGCGTAAAAACGGCAAATGAGTGACGACGGACGAGAGTCCAGTGGTATTTTGATCAACTTTAGGACCTATATTTAGATTTCGTTTTAAACAGCAATAAGTACGCTATTATGATATCCCTGGACGTCAAGAGTTGAAAGAAACAAAGGCAATGATGAAAAAAAAGTTCCCCGACATTAACTAAAGAGCGCTAAACATCCCCGTTATGTCGCGTCTCTTCTTCTGTTCATACCGACAAACTATAGTAGCTCCATGACCTGTGCAAAACCACAATTGATAGTTCCTTGATAGTTCCTCAATGATTTCTGCGTTAAAACAGCGTATTCCTAAGAACAGCAAAAAAAAACCTCTACCCCGCTGATTGATGGAAATGGCTTAGACAGATCTAGATATCGGCAGTTTGAATGATCCTTGCTCTTCAAAGATGCCCGTAGACAGGAGCTAGACATCAAAACACCCGTCCATTGAGTTACCGACAGTGCAGAGGACACCTTCGTCTGCGCAGCAGAGTTTTAGGTCTGTCATGTTATCTTTCATGTATGTTTATGTCTGGGGCAACCTATGTGAGTTTAACCATTGATTGTTGTGGCGCATGGGGTAGCCTACAAACACAATGACATAAAAGATCTCTCTCGTTGTCTTTGTTTAACATATCCTAATATCCTATTATGTTTGCTTTCCAGCCGACGTGCAGACAAATGTATTTATTTTTCTTTCATCGCCTTTTGTTTCTCTTTGACAGTTTCCTACTCCCTGACCGCTAAGAATCGCACTCCCCTTTGAAAGCATTGTTAGATGTTACTACTTAGAGCGGCGTGAAATTTCAAAGTTTAGCTTAGCTTCGACTACCTTTGTCTAATTGCTTCAATGACGCCTGGTTGGATGTGGATTAATCCCATCTTTCATTGATTATTACGATAAATATTAAATTTATTCATCCATAATGTTACATTGAATCTCTCGCCTTGAAACTTCCCAAACACGCCAATTACAAGCAGGTTATTTTATGAGCTGTGAGGTGGGGGTGTTTAATATATAATTTACCCGATTCTTTATATGATGGAGGGGGCACTTCAGTTATTGATTCGTATCAATTTATCGGTCATTGCACATTACTGTTCAACATAAAATCGAATCCCTTCTCTGTGCTGAGTTTGTTTTGAAAAGCTGTTATCGTGATTATAGGATGTGCTTTTTAAATAGTGGAAGAAACCAAGCGTATGCATTCAGTTCGTGGCTCGTCCATTACAAACATAGAGAGAAGCCCTTCATGTTCTCACATAGTCGTGATAACGGAGTAGGGAACTCTGCGTGTTTTGGGGGCATGTGCGTCATTTTATAAATATTTGATTGCTGATATATTTGCAGAAGATATTTGTCTCAAAGTGGATGGTAGAACCATACAACCCTTTTGTGAAATATTAATAAATACTCAAACAAACATGTGAGCATGTGACCTCAGTAATTCCAAAGATTGGATCACTGCAGACCGAATATTCCGGAAACCGAACTCCAAAATAAAAGACAAAAACTGCAAGTTGAGGTTGTTTGTGTTCTTTGACAATAGGAAGACCATCCTTTGTATTGGGGTATTTGTATTGCCGGGAAAAAAACAGTTGACTCAGAGTCATACTTGAACAATACATTGTTTGTGTTTAAAAATGAAAAAACAACCTATTGATAATGGGGTCACATTTGATAAACATGATTGAAATCTAATGCTGCTGTTGGTCTAGGATGTTAGCTGAGCACGATTTCCTCCAAACAGACTGATTGTGTTGCTGAGGGTTTGACAATAGGATGAGCTTGTACATTGTTGGCTGTCGAGATAAGATGTACTGTATGGGACTAACAGAGGATGTATGCCTGCTGATGCTCAGCCCTGCTGCAACCCCCCCCCCTCCCCCCTCGACCATCACACACACACACATGCACACACACACATGCACACACACACTCACACGCACACACATGCACACACACACACACACACACATGCACACACACACACACACATGCACACACACGCACACACACACACACACACACACACACACACACATGCACACACACACGCACACACACACACACACATGCACACACACACACACACACACACATACTCTTGACTTTCAGACCTGTAGAATCGGTTCATTCTCTGCCAACAGTGGCTTTTCCATTCAAGGACTGACTCCAGATGGAGTTGAGTTGTGTGTGACTCCTGCTATCAAACGATGCGGCCTGACATCATCATTCATTCATGAATAGCTAGACTGTTAACTTGTTTCTCTCATGACAAGCCTTCAGTACCTACTCATTGTGTTGACCTATAACTCACATTGTTTCAGATTGGTGCTACCAGTCTCAGTTCTCCTGTGACAGCCCTTGTAATGGTGAGTTGCTCAAACATGAACAGTAATCAGAAATCCCACTAGTCTAAATGTGAAAGTACAACACTGGTAAAAGAGCAACAATTGATGCCATGTTTCTCTGACATGACCTTTGTTTGTGACACTATGCCTTCATACCCGCTCTGGTGTCTTTTCATTTGCCCTCAGCACCAGAAAATTGGGATCATGCAAACGGAGCATGCGCAGGAAATAAACAGTCTCCCATCAACATTGTGACCAGGAAGACCATCCCAGACGACCACCTGACACCTTTCACATTCACCAACTACCAGGAGGTCTTCAGGAGCATCATCAAGAACAACGGCCACTCTGGTACATGTCCTGCAGTTTTTCTCCTGCAGCCACAGTTCCTAGGTGCCTCCACCTGCCCAAGCTCATCTGTCTTCCCCTCTCCAGTTCAGGTGCCCATCCCTAACCAGGCCAGGGTGGAAGGGGGGGACCTGGCGATGCCCTACAAGGCAGTGCAGTTCCACCTGCACTGGGGCAAGAATGGAGGGCCAGGCTCTGAGCACACCATCGACGGAGAACAGTACCCCATGGAGGTAGAGTCTGGTGACCGTGACTCTAGGAGCAACATTCCTTTGGTGTTCTAGCCTAGGAGGGTTTTTTGGTGGGGTTTTGTCAGTAACTATGTCTTGTCCCTTTCAGCTGCACATAGTTCACATGAAGCAGCATTACTCATCCCTGGGAGACGCACTGGGCGACCCGACAGGAGTCGCAGTGCTTGGATTTTTCTACGAGGTTAAATTGCTTATTTTTGTATCTCTCATTAGTTAGACGGACTGAAGAGAAATCTGAGCGCTCAGACAGTTTGATCTAATTGTAATTGAAAACCTCGTGTCACTTTTCCATTTTTAGGAATCCGTCAGCGTCAACAGAAAATATGAGCCGATCATAAACGCCCTGAGGAACATCAAAGACACAAGTAAGTAGCTCAAAACACAAACCAACCACAGCTGAACAACACAACTCTTTCTAACATCCTGTCTGCTCCAGATGCCAACACGTCTCTGAGCCCCATCTCTCTGGACCAGCTGATTCCACCTCGTCAGAACCTGACCAGTTACTACCGTTACACGGGCTCACTGACCACGCCAGGCTGCAGCCAGGCCGTGGTCTGGACTGTGTTTGAGAAGCCCATCCCTCTCAGCAAGAGCCAGGTTAGCTACAGCTCGCTAACACTCTATCCAGCCGCGCCATCCAGGGACAAGTATGGTTCAGCGGTAGAGCATCATTACTGTAGATGGAGGTTACGTTGGGTGGGCAAAGTGTTTTTTACTGTATGACTTGTGAAAAGGACTGTCAGTCCTGATGGAACTTGTGTGTTTGTTGGTGCTCCAGCTGCAGGTGTTTTCTGAGCTGAAGTTCAGCGACGGGAAGCCCATGGTGGGGAACTACCGGCCTGTTCAGCCCCTCAACGGACGCCTGGTGCACCGATCTGGAGGCACCGTGGTTCTAGCTAGCCTTACCGTTATGCTAGCTTCTGTGGCCATGGCGATGGGACTGGCCCAGCCCAACTAGAGAATAGTTTTGTCTCCGCACCGCAACTTGCATGAACATGATGAGTTCTCAAACTAACCAATCAACCAACAGACTAAACTCCTGCACTGCATCAGCCATGCCCTAACCACAGACACATCAGCCTCCAACACCACCAGCATGCTCCCAAAGACCCACAGGAAGTGGTTCACCAGCCCTCAGCCGTCCTTGTCAAGTGCCAGGTAAATGTAGTTCATCTAAGTGTCAATGTAAACGTGATCCTCCGAGCTCAGGTGACAACTGTTCTGGTCACAGAAGCCAAACATTGACCTGACACGTGATGTGCTTCGAAATGGAACGTGTGAATAGCGTGCAACTTATAAATAGGCGCCGTCATAAATACTTTCCAGTTTAAGCCCCTCGGTTAAAAGAGAAAGCAGCACGGCTTGTTCCTGCCTTGCCATGTCCATGGTATTTACAGTACATGGGGTCAGGTATTCTAGCAAGCACGGGTGTTGAGGTCGCCTCACCACGTGAATACCACCGCGAGGAAATAGGTGTGGCTCGGTCCATGATGAACGGCTCGCTGATCCGTTCTGAGGGTTGCAGCTAGATGGTGTGTCCCGCCTTCCAGACCCCCAGCAACACACGAGCTGCATCAGGAGGAGGAGGAAGGGGTGGAGCCCCACCCCACCCCCCCCCCCCCCCCCCCCCCGCCCTCTCACCTCCACCACCACTCTGCTCTGAGGACAGGTCGTTCGTAGGCTGGTAGGGGGTCAATGAGGGAGCAGAATGCATAGAGAGTTACAGCAGCCAGTGACTGTGCAGAGATTAAAGTGATATATCACCCCACTGACTCCTCTCGCTTTTCCATCTCCGATGTTAAGCGTCGTTTCGCATGCGTTTCTGTCCCTGACGATCACCCAGATGCACCCTGCTGCTTGCTGCACCTTTCTATTGCGCTGCCCTGCGGGAGGTTGTTCTGTCTGAACCTGAGAACGCGTGACTTGTGTCCATGGCTTGTATCATAGGCTTCCGGGTGCACTGAATGTTCTTTACTGTGAATTTCAACCTGTTGTTTTCAATCTGTTTTGCTTATACAGAGGGCTTCTAAATAAATCATACTGGAGATCTGGGCAGTTGTTTTGCGAGAGCACACGCTGATTGAAATGTACATTTTCCCATATTTAATTGCCAAGCTATACTTCTATACTGTGTCATTTGTACACATGTATTTATGTACTGTATGTGTATATTGATATAAGGACACTTTATTTTATTTATATGTATTTCAAAGTTTATGAAACAACTAATAGTCAGATGTGACTATATGTGATCGACAAATAGACTGCATCATCAAGTTGACCAAAGTAAGTTTACTCTTGTAAATGTATGGAATTGTTCAGTTTTGAATTTGTTCAGTTTATTTAGTTGTCATGCTTGAAAATATTATGAAAACTATGGAGAATGTGTTCTAGTTTAACAATAAACTACTGACATGCCTTTTTAAACACTCTCTATACTTTATTTATTCTCGAGTCTGACAGTAGGTCGTAATATCAAGCAAGACCTTGAACAGGCATCTGTTTTCCTGGAGTTAAGTTAACACCCACAGATCACAGGCTCACCCTGTTAATGGAAGCTGCAGCTCTGCACCCAGGAAGGTGATATGTTATGTTAGAATAGTGACTGTGGTGTCTTGGTGATGTGGGGGTTCAGACACGCTTCTCAGTTTCCTGTCCCGCTCCACAGAGATCCTGAGAACGACCACATATCTCAGCCCTCCTGCTAATCCTTTTCTAATTGCCTGTTCTGGATGTTGTCGCTGTCCCTCACACACACACACACACACACACACACACACATCCCTCCCCCCACACGCACACATGCCCACACACACACACACACAACACACCATCACCACACACACACACACACACACACACACACACACATGCCCACACACACACACACATGCCCCCCCACACACCACATGCCACACACACACATGCCCCCCCACACACACATGCCCCCACACACACATGCCCACACACACACATGCCCACACACACACACACATGCCCACACACACACACATGCCCACACACACACATGCGCGCGCACTTAGTCGACTCCCACGAAACTCCATGCAATCAGACACAGCATCGTAAAGAACCTGTGCAAACAGTTTATTCCGTGAGGCGTGAAATTGTATCACGAACATTCAACCCAAAGTGACTGTTGGCTTTCCAAACAAGATCGCTGGTGTCCTATAAACTCGGTCCCCTTTCGAGATTTTCATCGCTCCTTCCCTCTCTCTCTCTCTCTTTCTTGTCATGAAGGAATCAAAAGCCTTATTGTGACAGACAGGCTGAAGGAGACGGAGGCCTCTCGTAGAGAGAGCAGCTACACAAAGCCCTGCTGCTGGGAGACAGAGCTTCTGTTCTCCTCTCCTCCACGGTCCTCCATGGCTTGTTAGTGCATCTTCAGTTAAGACCCCTTCCTTGAGCAAATGTTTGGGGCTCTTCAAACCACAAGCCCTTGTTACTATAGTCTAACACCTGTCCACACATCACCCTGCTCTATACCCTTCTCCATCCCCCTCTGTCCTACCGCACGGTGGTCCAGAACAAAGACCCCTATTCTCCCAGAGAGAAACCAGAGGCATCCCCACTGGCCCCTGGGGGCCCATCAGATACTCATGCAACAAGAATGGGGGAGAACCCTCAGTAAAGGTCACCACCGAAGCAAAACATCCTCCCAGAACTGGGTCAAAATGAACTCTGACTCTTCGACAGAATCTGCCACATCATGCAGCGCTGCTTTCTGTGGTCTCTCTATCTGTGCACTGTCTCTGCACAGTTCAGGACTTCAACCTCACACCTGAGTGCAGCACAGCCATGACTCAGACTCCACTGGCCACGTCAAGTCTCTACCACTGACGTGGAAACGTTTCTGATCTAGTAAATCGTAGTTAATTTTTGATTAATCGCCCTGTTAATATCAGTGCTGAGAGTATATTGTCCCTGATGTAGTGGAGTTTAGTGTTTGTCTGCCAAGTAGGGCAGCGTGGCCTAGGAGACACACAGAGGTGAAACTAGTCTCTTGTCTTGCCAGGTACAGGAGAAGCCAGCTGCTCCAACAGAACTCCCTGCCCTTGTTTTCGTGGAAATAGCAATCTCGAGGAAGCCATTGAGTGAGGGGCCAAAGGTTTATTTCCTCTCTCAAGAACGTCAGCGGAGATGTAAGCGGGTCTCGAAATGACTGGACCTAAAACCCCTCCTCTGTAGTACCCTGTTGATCAGAACAAAGTTAAGACAGGCAGCCATGGCATCACATTTATGCTGACAGAGAGAACATGCTGTACCAAGCCTGCCACACGTTCACCATTCCCTCCCAGGCTGAATGTGAGGGGTTAACATCCCTCCATACATGCAAAGGTCCCTTCAGGACCAGAGAACGTCCCAGTGCCAGCAGGTCCCAGGACTACTGAGAGGTATGGAAGCTGTTCTGCAGTTTTACTGTGTCAACATCTTTCAATGTTTTCGGAGAAATGTTATGTTCCCGCACTGGCTAGAGGGCCAGAACGAGACCAGAGGTAGTGAACTAGGAAGTGGAGCGGAGTGAAACACAGGTTCAATCTCTTTGATGGCAAATGAAATCCGAACACAGTGATTAACTGCCAAACAATAGCAAACACATGGAGGGTTTGAGTGAGCACTGTGATAGATGATGGGAAAGAATGCAGACCTTTGATCTGGAAACCTCAAGGGTACAGGAAGGTCCCCTCAGCAGGACAAATCACAGCACTGGTAAATCATCCGCACTAAATATTTATGGTTTACACCTCAACCCTCTCCTCCAAACATCCAGGAGTAATACTTTCATGAGTTCAAAGGTCATCATGGTCAAAGGTGGAGATGTACTGTTCAATCTCCCGGCAGGCGTGTACCTCTGTACAGGAGGGTCGGTCTGCAGTCTGGGTGGAAACGACCACGTCATTGTGCTTCATAAGGGAGGAGCTGGAAAACAATAACAGCAGTCTTCTAGTGCTTCCCAGTCTGTTCATCTTGTGTCCCCACAAAAACAGCCCCTGTTCCTTTTGTTGATTGGAACTGAAGCAGTCTGGCCTGGCTTGGAAGAGAGGCATCTGAAGTGATAGGTTAACTCCCCTAATCCCTTTTAGGAACACCAGCTTTGGATAGTGATCTGGATTAGTCTCTCATTGGTTTACTGTAGTCTGGTGGGGGCATGGTCAGACCACTTAAGTGTGTGTGAGTGTGTGTGTGTGTGTGTGTGCTTGTATGTGTGTGTGTGCTCGTATGTGTGTGTGTGTGCTTGTGTGTGTGTGCGTGTGTGTGTGTGTGTGTGCATGTGTGTGTGCGTGTGAGAATGAGTGAGAAAAAGAGAGAGAGAGAAGAGAAGGGTTGGGGGGTGGAGGTGTATGTGTGAGGAGGTATGTGCTGGGTGGGAGGGTGTGGGTGTGAAGAGAGCAGCGTGTGTAGGGGGGTGGAGGGTGAGTGAGTGTAAAGGAGGAGAAGGTGTATGGGGTTGGGGGATGGATGTGGGGGTAAGTACGTGAAACCTTTCCAACTGGACGATACTCTCCGACGTTTCTCTCTACTGAAATAATGGCAGAAGCCCGCTCATTAAGATGTCACAGCATTTGTAATCCAGAACAATCACTACATGGTCGGTCCAGAAGGTCAGTCAGTTTTTGTTATGTTGTGTTGTACAAAACACTTTGATGAAAACGGAGTATTCATGCACAGGGTCAAATGTTTCACAATCAACGTCTGGACTTTTGCCTACAGGAAGGGTCGGCCACAGAACAAGCAGATGGAGAGAAACACAGACGCGGTGAGCTGTGGTCCCCACCAGCATCCAGACACTTGTCTCAGAAAAGTGAAGTCTCCATGGTGACCTCAATACACACTGAGGAGGCAGGGTGAATCAACAGGAAATAGGGCGACGGAGAGGTGAAAGATGGCTCTCCCTCCCAGAAACAAAGGTATGTCAAGTACCAACACTCACAAAGGGCCGGAGGTTACACACAGTTGAGGTTCTTTCTATTTTTGACAACATTGTTACTCCACCACATTGTATCCAAGGCATGAGTCTTCGAGGGCAAGAGGTCTTGCCAAAAGATACAACATCAAGGTATCGTTTTGGGTGGCTCCACATTCTTAGACCGATGTTACGATGTGTCTGTCTGAAACGGCCGAACGTGTTGCTGTTTTTCTGACAACCACCTGGGACGTCATGTTTTCAGAGACTGTAGATGCTGTGCACTTGGTACCACTGGGACTAACTCGATGGTAGGTTCAAATCCCGCCGCCCCATAAATCGGTTTGGATAAAAGTGTCAAAATGAACACATTATATACACTACACTTTGATGTTCTTATCCCTGGTGAACACATCAAGTCACATCGCGGTCCAAAGGTGAGACATTTTAGCTAGTCACTCACCGCGGGCCGAGTCCGATTGCGAATAGTGAGTATCCCTCTACTATCTTTTCCGTGATGAAATGCAATGAGACTATGAGTTGGCCACCAGTCAAAGTTCCCAAACAGGAACGTCAGCTAATAGAGCCGCACCATGTGCTCGGTCTGAGGCTTTTTGTTACCACGTACTCCCCTCCGGGCCCAACCCCCACTCCTCCTCCGCCCTCCCCTCCTCCCCCTCACCCCCCTCCACCCCCACCAAACCACCCTCCACCCCCACCCTGCACCCCCTCCATCCCCCTCCACCCTTCCATGCCGTCCTCCTCCTCCCTCCTCGCTCCAGCCCCCACCCCTCCCCCCTCCCCACCTCACGCCCCGTCTCCTCTCTCATCCCTCACTACCGCTGCGCGGATGCCAGCCTTCCCCACGCCGACCCTTCTCTCTCCACCTCCCAATCCACCCCTCTTGCTTTGCTCTCTCCTCTCCTCTTGCTCCCCCCCACCCCTCTCCTCCGTCTCCTGTCCTCCTCACCTCACCGCCGCGCTGCGAGCCGCCCTAACCTCCGCGGGTCCTCTCCGTCCCTCCCCTCCTCCTCTCCTTCACCTCCTCTGCTCTCACTCCCCCGGCCACCCTCCTCGCCACATTTCATTGGCTCTGGACATGGATGTGCCTCTGTTTACTAGGCAGAGGACCACAGGAAGACCTTCCTCATTTTCTGTTTCCCTAGGAACTTAATAAATGGTCATTACATATAGCCACAACGACAATTAAAGGGTGCAACGGCGCTGAATACCACGACAGGACATTTCCGCCACCAATACGCGACTCCAATCTCCCCTCCTCACGCAGCCACAGCCCCTTCTGTAGCCTGGTCCCCCTCCTCTCCTCTCCATCCCTCCCTGAGCTCTTATCAAACCGCCGGGCCCGCGCCCCCCCCCATGCAGCGCTACTGTCACAAGACTCACTGTTTATCAAATACAAATGGACGCGCATTGAAAGAAACTAAAACAAAAGGCTGATAAGAATGTAAACAGACACACCATGTTTTGGTCCGCCCTCCAGGACACATTTCTGATGGAGCAAAAGTAAAATGAGAGTTTGTTCTATTCTAGTTGTAATATTTACATTATTAAAGGAAGCACTGTCTACCAGTCTACTACAATCCCATGGGAAGATGGAGGTTTGAAGGTAGACAGAGTCCTATTGGCAGACGAGACTGGACCAGCTCAAGGACTTCCTGGTTTTCAAGCTAAGCAGCGGCACTCAGCAGGGACGAGCACAAGTGAACCGTGTGACGCTGCTTGAGCTCTGGGTAAAATCAGGGGCTCTGTCAGTGCCAACATGCTGCGTTATGAATGTCGACCAATGTCAACAAAGTTCGGCTCCTGCACAGTGCTGCAGTACACCTTCAACTGTGCTCACTCCGTCTCCCAACATGGGAATAACATCCCATATCTGGTAGTCAGGAGATAATGCGCAGAAAGCAAAAATCGAAAAGGCTCGAATACTCAACAGGAGCTGGGATCTGGGGCAAGATTCTGGCTTACGAGGACTGATGACTGAATCATGCGGAGCCATCAGCATCAGGTCTGAGGACAGCATAGAGAGAGCCCTAATGTAGGAAACCCTGATTACATATAGGAGATCTGATTATATGTTCTCTGATGAAGACATCCTGCTATGCACTGGAACAGCTTTTAGCTAATAACCTTCACTTCCATATGAGTTATCGTGGAGCTCTCTCCATCCTGTTATCATTAATGCAGGCTTTGTCACTTCTCACCCCATCAGCTATGAGTGAACATGTTACTTTTGAAGTGATTTTAATCTACTACCTTTTGCTACTTTCAAAGCCGATGCAGACATAGCCAAATATTCAGCTGCATGCCATCCTGGGTTAAACGTAGTGTAACTTCATTAAACTCTATAGGAAATATGGGGCCACATTGAACACGTGATGTGTGTTTTTTCATCTGGGTGTTCTGCAGTCAGCGATCATCAATGACGCTGGGTTTTATTCAATCGTTTTCGTCAAAGCAAAAGTTCCTTTTTAAGGGATCCTTCCTTCGACCTCTATGGTCCAGCATGATGTATCGCTTGTTCCACTTACAGGAGAAGTTGACACAAAAAGACAGAAACTTTTTTCTGAACTCATTCCTGGTTTTGAGGAAGCCTGTCAAGGTTGTTCTCTCGAACGAACCTCATCTGTTGAAGTACATTAGGCCACGATTTGTCTGTCTGTGGGTCTGTCGGTCTGTCGGCCTGTCTGTCGGTCTGTCTGTCTGTCTGTCTGTCTGTCTGTCTGTCTGTCTGTCAGTCAGTCAGTCGGTCTGTCTGTCTGTCGGCCTGTCAGTCTGTCTGTCTGTCTGTCGGTCGGTCTGTCTGTCTGTCTGGCAGCTTATTCGTCTCTCTCTCACACTCTCTCTCTCTCTCTCTGGCTGGGAAAATGTAAACATCTGTCCGTCCATCTGCCCATCCACCACAGATACCTTCCACTACTGAGTTCATTAGTGCTACTTGAGCCCACAGGGCCATATATGGTCCCCGTCCCTGTCAAAACCAAGGGGACAGCGTGCCGCATTGAGTCCGCAGCTACACAGTGTTCAGAGGAGTGTGTTGTCAGTAACTGGCCTCCCACAGTCTGACCGTCCAGGGGTGCATATCAGATTAAAGAATTTGTGCTGAATTAGACCAGTGCTTCATTTTCAAATAGAACTTTTTTGGCAGGATTTTCAGTGTAGTGTTACCGGGACACTTTGGAGCCAGGTCAATTAAACACACACACACTCAGACACACACACACATATACACAGATATGCACGCAAATATACATCCACGGATATTTATACTCCATAAACTGGCCAGCCCTCATGCATGTACCGTATACTGTACATAAACAGTCACACATATGCTAACCCGCGGGTTCAGAGAAACCCATTTGGAATCTGAGAGGAGCACATGTGCTGTTTATGACCGGTACATATTTTTACGGGGCGTACATGTGATACTGTTACAGTGTCTCAAACGGCCCTCATAACTCAGGACTACAGATCCAGCTCACCAGCCAGGCCCATTCTCCATCCAGCTGCCCGCAGTCAGAGCCACTGCTGTACCACGGTGTCCGGGCAGAGAGGCTCAGATGTCTGCTTCGAGTTCAATCAGCCGTTTTCCCCCCGCTGGCTGATCAGGGCCTGGTCAGGGACAAGAGGTTTCTCTTTCCCCCAGCTTGTGCTGACTTAAGAGCTGAGTAGGATATGGAGTCTGCAGGCACCCTGCTGGGCGGAGGGGGACCAAGGGGGGGAGGGAAGATGCCTTCCTTCATCTGTCTCTGCTTTACTTGTTTCATGCGTGGTCAGCTGCATGTGGGTATGCTGTTGTCTCCACTCAGCCCAGAGTGAGCTGGGGCAGATGACTAGTTTGGTCAACGTCAGAGCGGTGCAGGGTTGATAATGGTCCTTTTTTCAGCACCAAACCAAACTTTCTGGCGGAGGATTTCCCCTGACTCCAAAGTCTTTAGAGTGGCGCATGTAAGCGTTACGTCTGAGCTCCACTTTAAAGATTTACAACTTTTAAAGTAGAGTAAACAGTAGGAACTTTCTAGTGCATTGCCGGTGCTAAGGGGGATTGTTTACTTGAAGTGATAACCCAAGTAAGAAGGGTGCTCCCCCTGCCCCCATTATTTGAAATGACACAGAAAAGCTTATGTCACTCTGTTCTGTTATTTCATGTTTTATTCAGGTTATGGAACTTTCAGCGACGGAACTTTGAGCATTCAGCAGAAAGAGCTTCTAGGCACTCCATCTATCTATACATGCTGTACGTCACGAGCCCGCATGCACAGACAGAGTGAAGCAAGTGCAGACAGAACTGCTTTCGGAGGGGGTCTGCCAGGCTTTCAGACATAGTTAAGCGCGCAGTGTCATACAACACGCCTCATCAAGTCTGTGGGCACCCATTGTGAACTTTCATGTTGGTTTTGAAGCTTGCACATTATGTCTTATTAATTGGTTTACTTAAGATTGCTTTGGAGAGCCTTTAGAGATAGTATCTTTGCTGAGGGCAACCAGGCAATGCCTTTCCTTGAAAAAAATCCGCTCGTAATCTTTGGCTTTGACTATACAATTCCTGCATTATGTGCCCTAATCAGTGACCTGTGATAACTGTGAACCAAACCCTGGTCTGTCTTTTGTTGGAGAAGTGGTTTTAGCACTCTTGATCTGATGTTCTGATCTCCCCTCAGACCAGATCGCAGTTGCATGTTTCTACATATTTAATGTTTCTCACATGCGGATGTCAGCGTCCATTAAGTCTTGCTTGGCCTCCGCTAGCCTTTTCCTTCTCCCACAGATGTGAGACTCAAAACATTGCTTGTCATCATTAATATTTACAAGTCACACTTCCTGCAATCTCTGTGATTTTCAATACAAAAATGCAAAGTTTATTTATGAATACGGGCGCCACGGGGGGGAAAGGCAGGGCAGGGTGGGAGGGTCGTAGGTCACTCTGGGTGCAAGTCATCTTGTCCCATGGCCACTTTAGCGTGAACCCCTGACTCATGTTGCTGAGGTCATGCAGTCTCGCCCTGCAAGGCTCTATGGAGGGATGATCACTTTACAGCAACGTTCCACAAATATGACAAACCTCCCAGTGGTAGGAATTTTGAACCATTTGTCAAATATACAACAATGGAAAACGTGAATCATTCAGAAAATCAAAACCCTTACACATGTATATGACACCACAACACTGTATTTACAGTGCGATTACTACGACTATGAACTATGGTGGACTTTCTGGGCCAAGCCGGACTGATGCACCCTTCCAAAAAAAAAAAACGTTTGCACAGCAATAGAAGACAGCTCACTCTGAGCACTTAATTGGCCAGCTTGGACTCGCATGAGATTGGGGCCATTTATTTCCGTTCGATATCCTCTTTCTGCGGCCGTAAAGGCGCCCAACATGTCACTGGGAGGTCACAGTTTCCTGCAGTCTGCAGATCTGCAGTTGTTTCATTGGCTGATTTTGTGTACACACAAACAACAGGAACCGTCTCTTTTTTTGATTCAATTACCCATTTCGTTTCCAGATTCATGCACTTCAATGGGACACATTCACACACACACACACTGAGAGAGAGCCCACAGCGTTAACGAGGACTGGGATGTACAGTGACTGACATCACCAGTGACCTCGCCTTGACACAGCTGTGGAAGCATCCCTAAAGGCAGGGGGTTCTCAAAGGGTCACTGGGATCCATGGCAAAGACCAATCACATCCAGGAACAAGCGTCATCATCTGCACGGTCAAACACGATATAACATAAACAGTGAACCTTAATCTCACCCCCCCCCCTCTTGATATAGGCGAGGACTAACACGTTCGTGTTTTTCCTTGAATGTGACTGGGGAGATATTTCAACACACAGCAGAGCAGTGAGGTGTCTGTCTCTTTGTCTGAGTGTTATGGTTCCACTGGCAGGAAGCCGTACGTTACGGGACAGCCAGCAGCCCCCAGGGTGTGCTTCCAGCAGGGCATGTTTGAGAGAGAAGGGGGGGGGAGATGGAGGGGACGCTGGATCTCAGCAGGGGTGGAGGGCACGACATCCCACCCAGGAGGGAAACTCGGGCCTACCTACCCAGGGAGCGCTGGTTGTTTGAGAACACGGCGGTGGATGTGGGCGGGGGTGGTGGTGGTCGTAGCAGGGGGGAGTGGGGGGACAGGAAAGAAAACAGTAGATCGCGTAACATCACATGTTATGGTGATACTGCTCAATATGGACACAGACATTCCAGAAGAGCTATTCCAAACCCCAAATGTTTGTCTTTCTCCCCCCCTAAAAAAAGGCCTGGTGGCCTAGCACATGGTCGCAGATGTTTCACCTCTGAGCAGGCCTGTTAGTTTGTTGTGGGCGCGCTGAGCAGCACAAGGCTGGGACTTTCTCATGATGCGTCCACTCCCTAGTGATTGTCCACTTCCCACCATTGTCGCTGCTAGTTTAATCACGACCCTCCTAGACCCCCCCCCCCCCCCCCCCCCCAAGCCCCTGCCCCTGTTCCCCTCCACCGCACCACCGTGTCCCCCGCGGGACCACACATCCAGTCACGTCGCAATAACAGACCCAACGGTAGCTCAGGTGCGGAGCTTCTCTAGATCCCCCATCTTTTTCTCAACATCTTCTGTAACCCTGGACTGAGGGAAGGAAGAAGAGTTGCTTCTCAGTCGGAGGTGTGAGAATATCAAGGACAAACTGAATTGCAATAAAGGCTCGGATACACTATGTCTGACCTCATGCCACTCCCCTTGCAGTGTACACTCAGGACCGTAGCTTTGTTTCAAACTGAATGCATACATGTGCGATTTCCTTCCACATCTTCCGTTGCAGTGGGAGATTAGTTGAGACCAGCATGGAAAGTAATCATGCTATTATCATGTTAGATAACGCTGCTGATTTATCAGACCGAGGATCAAATCATGAGAGAAGGAGAGGTGTAAAGTTTACACTCCGCCAACGTGTTGGCACATGGCACCTGCTGTGCTACATGCAGGCATTAGTTCCTCTAACAGGAAATTTGCCAGCATAAGAAATTAGTTAACTTTGTGTACCTCCATTTTCCCGATGTCGTTTCTGCTGAGCGAACAGACAACCTGCTTCAGGCAGGCTTTCTTCCGCTTCCAAATGTTTTGATACAGCGTCTTTTCCCCTAAAAACAAATTGCATATTTAATGGCGCTGAGGTCTTTTCGAGCACAGAGTTGGCGCAAACAGTTTTCTGAAACATTCCCCTGACCGCCTCCTCCAGGAGAGCTCGACTTCCTGGGTGACGAGACCCAGCTGCAGGTGCACCTCAAATGGGCAACACAGAGACACAGAGCTCCCTGAGACACATGCAGAGCCCCAGACTCCAGTATCATTCCCAGTAAACTGAACCTGACACAAACAGCTGAGTTGTAAGTCACCGTGTCTGGTCCCGTGGCTTTTCTCATTCCCCAGTGTCACAATCAGAGCAAGGGGCTTAAAGCGAAGGAAGCATTTAATCTTTTCACTGTCAGTTGGCTGCCTGTCCTAGTGGCGCCCTGAACGCGCCATTCTAGAGGTGGTGGTACGGACGCCAGTCTGCCGGTCTCCCTAGAAGAACAAAAGGAAGTGATGCAGAGTGACTGCCTCAGTGTTTCAGACTCTGCTCTGGTAGGTCTACAGACACACACCTTGAGACAATAGACGTTTACGTCACGGTGCAAACGTATTCACAGGGAGAAACCTTGTTTGTGAAACAGGTCCAAGTCCAACCTACGAATCAATGGGCACCACTGTGACTGAGAGATACAGATTCAGGTGTTGTTCAGTGGTGACTAAGAGCTACCAGGAAAAGGCGAAGTTACTGTCAATAGCTCGCTAACATCGCAGAGAGTTTGGGAAGTGCCTGCTGGGTTTTAGAGGATTACAAAGACTTGTAAAGTCCTGGTCTACAAGATAATCCAAGAAGTGTATCAACGTTAGCTTCGAAATAAACACATGTTCACATAGCCGAAACTCATAAAGATGAGCTCTAGGAATATGTAGCAGAGAATATGTTGACCTTGAGGGCCCACCTATACAGTAAAGAGACTGAATAAATACGATTTATCCAACTTTACACAGCACATATAAAATGTCTGTGATCCAGGCAGGTAACTGCCAGCAGGTCTGTAAGGATTATGGACATGATCTCTTCAGAGGGCATCAGCAACTCACAGCTAAGAACGAGGGGCCCGTCTCCTCCACGAGATGACCCCTGGAGAGGAGCAGGAGAAAGGGGGCCGAGAACATTCCACGGTCTGTTGGACATTCCTCAACAGAGGTACAAAGGATGGTTGTGGTGTGGACGGACATGGCACCATTAATTCTTTTTAAAAAGTTACAATGTGAGTGAGACGTCCAGGGGGGGGGGGGGGTCGGGGGGGGATCAGTCACAACTATCTCTTCGTGCCTTGGTGTCATAGAAGCCCACCTTAACATGGAGAGTTTAATAACCAAAAACACGGAGAAGGAAATGCATTGTGTAAGTGATAGCTGAAAATTCTAATGTACAATGTTGTAGTTTTGTCGTCATGTCCAGACGAAGTAGTGGTGCTGTATTAAGTTGTACTAAAAGAAAAGTGTGGGGAGGGGTGTTCATGTTGCGCTTATGTGCGGGGGGTGATGGAGGGGGGTGGAGGGGAGGTGGTAGCGGAGGGCACCTGAGGAAGCATGTCTGCATCGACATCCATGGTTATCTTCTAATAAAAATTGCCCTCTACTGCGCTTCCTCTGATGTCTTGCCGGGAGAACTGAAAATCGTGCACGGCGGTCCCACGTAGTAGGGGATGCTCACTCTCAAACTGCCGCGTCCGAAAGTTCCTCTCTCGTACCAAATTCTAACGTAAGCGGAGCCTCAGGCATATGAGGGATTTTTGGTGGGAGGGTATAGCAGAGGTGCATGAGTCTATGCGAAGGCCCGGTAAAGGGGAAAATATTGTACCAACGAGCATGTCAAATCCTCACCGCACTTAAAGGCTGCCGAGGATGTGATGGCCAAACATCTACAGGATGACCAGTACCGACATTGATGGACGGTGGATGTCATTATTTTACTCATCGTTCCACAGACAAGCGAGTTGTGTTTGGGTTGGTGATCGCATGGGTCTCTATGCGGTAACAGCAGTCTTCAGCATTTAAAAGTAGTTGTTCGAGTTGTGAAGACATAACATTCATTTTCAATTCTCAGTCAGAGAAAGCAAATATCATCAGTGAACTGTCCGTGCTTCGTTGCAACAGAGTTTTGCTCAGAAGTCATCTTGCAATGATGAAGACGGAGGAAATTGTCATGATAATCCTGTGAAACTCTGATGAGCAGTCAGGAAGATTGTGGTGACAAAACAGAATTCAATCCGATGCGGGGACAGCTGTGATAATTCAAGACAGGGAAAATAAACCTCATTTATTTTTTCAGCTGTGTTGTGAAATGACAGTCAGGCTTGTTAAATCACCTCGGCCAAAGGTGAAAAGGTCCACTTACATACTGCTAAAAGATCGAAGGAAAAAATATATATCTTACAATCTGTGACATTTTAAGAAATATCCAGACCCACACAAATAACATACATACGCATAGATTGATAAAACAACACAGATTGATCAGTAACCGCCGTGACAGAGGGAACTCTAAACCCTTGGCCCCAACCTTCCCTTCATCACTGAAGGAAATCCGTTCCAGAACATTCTGAGGTCGTTGGGTTAAAGCAGTGACGGTTGAGTTCGACTCGTACCATCTCCCTGGGTTACAGTGCTCACAGTAAGTGTTCATGTGGGGTAAACCATGCCGAACAGAACATCATACAGAACGACCCTTCCTCGGCTCTCATTGGTGCCTTCGTCCCATGTGATTCCTCCCCGTTGTGAGGAAAATGTCAGGTTCAGCAACAGCAACACATTCACAGTCTTCCTGCGCAGTTTTAATAAGTAAAAGTGTAGCATGTAGACGCTTGCTCCTTTGTCTTGCCTGGGGCCAGGCACGGTCTTCCTGTACTGTACATGTGAGGTGTATATTTAGATGGTTAGTGCTTACAGTAGCAGTGGGTGTCGTGTGGGAGGAGGAAGAGAGGGGGGTCGTGGGTCTAGGGTCAACAGCCCGTGTAATAGAAAGACAATCAAGAACACAAACATGTGCGGTGTGCATACGTCCAATTACACGTGAACACAAATATGCACGTATGTCAGAATATGCATATGAACACACACATGCTGTTAGGCATGTGGACACGTGAGCGAATAAACACATACATATAAACACGCCCACACACACACACATACAGAAACCCCAGTTTGTGCAGAGGGAACCCCAGCCTACAGATACTGCGCAGTGATTCTGGAAAAATGTATTATTCATCACTGAATGCTGTCCATAAACATGGAACCTCCTTCCCGCCTCTTTTAAAAGTAGATTTTACATAATCCGCCCACGGTGGGATTTGTATTTTATTTCAGCTAAGCCCCACAGGACGACAACCAGGGAATCAATGGAGACCCAAATATTGGTCATTCTGTTTTCAAAACAGATGCACTACAAAACGTACTGGATGAAGATTGTAGATGGCATATTGTAGCTTCTCTCTCAGTTAGAATTGGCAGGTGGAAGATCCCACAGCAGGGAGACACCTCCCACCCCCCCCCACCTCCAAACTCATTAGCATGCATTCCCTTTAATCACTTTCACTTATTCATTATTCACCTCCCGCAGCATGTTAATTATTCAGTGCACATATTTCCTCACAAGAGCAGCAGGAGATGTGAGGAATGCCTCTCTCCCTCTTCCTCTCCCTCCCCCTCTCCCTCCCCCCCCCCCTCTCCTCTCTTCTCTCCTCCGCCCACCACACACACATAAACACACCACTGTCACTCGGCTGTACAAAGAGAAATGATAGTCGGGTGGTGCATGGGTGAGTGGTTGGAGGCGGGGGGACTCCGATGATTGCCCACCTGCGCCTAACTGCACCTCTGTGAGTTCCTCTTCCTCTCTCCCCTCTCCTTCCTTTCCTGTGTCCAATCAGAGCCCTGTTGTCCTCCATCACAGCACCATGACAGTGAACATCAGCCCAAGTCTGTTTCCCACAGGTTCCTCATCACAAGGTCACTCGAAAACTTTTATTGTGTCAACACCTTACAGTCATCACCTTACAGTCCACACCATACAGTCATCGCAATCATTACAAACACCTTTTAACCAGAGTGGAACATCTAATAAGGAAGTGTTTTTGGTCCAAAGATAACACGACCCTTGCCAAAGTACACAAGGAAACAATAAAGAATACCTTTCCTTTCTCTTACTGCTCAGTCTTTCATAGACATGATAAGACATTTCAACAAAACAGATTGTTGACTTCCACATCAATCCCTAGTCAGCCTCCATTTCCAGGACCTGGCCCCCAAGACAGCCTAGATGAAGTTTCCAAGAGACAGTAAATCAATTTAGATGAATGGTTTAGGCTTTACAGGTGACTGTTAGAACACATATATACGAGTGGACGCGGAGTCTGTTACCATTGATGTCATCCACCTGGATATAGTTAAGCAGGTGAAAGCACTGCAATCCATAGCCATCCGCTGAACATGAAGCTGCTTGAGGGGTCAACTAAAAGATACTCATATATCTTTTTCCCCTTTCAACATGAAGATTGCAAGCTGGTATTGAAATCGATCTGCAGATCTTCGTGTCTGCAGTGTGGCGTGCAGCTGAGGCTCTTTCTAAACCAGACAGACGGGCGATGGACAGACAGGCTTCCAGACAGACAGGCTAGCAGACAGACAGGCTGACAGACAGGCTGCACCCTGCAGAGCTGTAGGTGACGGGCTACACGGCGCTTCACCCGGTCTTGAGTCTTCGGCAGAAGGACAGGACATCCATATCCTGTCTGCTACCCTCCACACCACCACAGCTGACAAAAGATGAAGCTACCCATCATGCAATGCTGCCACCCGGAGCTTCGTCATCAAATGATGGTAACAATCCCATCTCAAGGATTTTATCATTCCTTTTCCCCCTACCATGGTTAGAACTGATCTAATGTACCTCCTGTTGAGAAATGAATGACATGGCAGTAGCCGGAATCGGAGATCTTGATTTAAGAGGAGATGGGTCGTGTGAGTCATGGAAGCAGCAACATAGAGCAGCAGCAGCGGGAACCCTTGGCACACGCAGGGAGACCCAGCAGGATTTAAGAGATCACTTCCTACTCCGTCACGTTGGTGCCCACACACACAATCTGCCACTGCCGATGTCACACTGAGCCATCCAGGACCCCACTCCAACTCAAGCCTTATATGGTCTTCCTCCCACCTCTCTAGCTCCTCTTCCAACCTCTCCTCCTCCAACCTCACAACGCAGGCTGGTCTTTGACTATTTGCTCTCGGGACAGAGAGAGGTTGAACGGAAAGGGGGGATCTACGCACCGATCTGTCCACTGGACTTGCACAGCGCAGGGCACAGACTGAGCTCTTCAGCAAGACGTGACTTGAGAGGGGACATTGAGACCTTGATCCTACCCAGCTTGTCTTCTTCATGCAGCAGCCTCTGTGCTGGCACGCTTGTTACAGGGAGGGGGGCCGGGG